>SZWC01010406.1:32211-46253 GCA_023375785.1 Penium margaritaceum | reverse complement strand
AAAGCCGGGTCACATAAATCAAAGCCAGGTCACGGAAACCAAAGCCGGGTCACAGAAACCCAAAACGGGTCATAGAAACCAAAGCCGGGTCACATAAACAAAAGCCGGGTCACAGAAACCAAAGCCGGGTCACAGAAACCAAAGCCGGGTCACATAAACCAAAGCTGGGTCACAGCACCCATCGCCGGGTCGCAAAATACAAAGCCAGGTCACAGAAATCAAAGACCGGTCACTCAAATCAAAGTCAGGTAACAGAAACCAAAGCCGGGTCACTGAAACCAAAGCCGGGTCATAGAGGGTCCAAAGCTGGGTCACAGAAACCAAAGATGAGTCACTGAAACCAAAGCTGGGTCATAGAAACCAAGGCCGGGTCACAAAAACCAAACCAGGTGACAGTGGGTCCAAAGCCGGGTCACAAAAACCAGAGACGAGTCACATAAATCAAAACTGGGTCACAAAAACCAAAGCCAGGTCACAAAAACCAAAGCTGGGTTACAGAAACCAAAGCCGGATCACACAAACCATAGCCGGGTCACAGAAACCAAAGCCGGGTCAGAGAAACCAAAGCCGGGTCACTAAAACCAAAGCCGGGTCACAGAAACCAAAGCGGGGTCACGGAAACCACTGTGGTGTCACATAACCCAAAGCCGGATCAGAAAAAGCAAAGCGGGGTCACAGTAACCAAAGGCGGGTCACAGAAACCAAAGCCGTGTCACAGAAACAAAAGCCAGGTCACAGAGATCAAAGCCGGGTCACAAACACCAAAACCGGTTCACAGAAACGAAACCCGGGTCACAAAAACCAAAGCCGGGTCACTGAAACCAAAGCCAGGTCACAGAAACCACAGCCGGGTCACATAAACCAAAGCCAGATCACAGAAACCAGAGCCGGGTCACACAGTCCAAAGCTTGGTCACGGAAACCAAAGCCTGGCTACAAAACCAAAGCCGGGTCACAGAAACAAAAGCCATATCATACAAACCGAAGCCGGATCACCGTAATCACAGCTGGGTCACAGTAACCAAAGCCGGGTCACAGGAACCAAAGCTGGGTCACAAAGACCAAAGACGGGTCACAAAAATCAAAGCCGGGTCACAGAAACCATAGCCGGGTCACATAAACCAAAGCTCGATCATTGAAACAAAAACCGGGTCACAGAAACCAAAGCCGGGTCACACCAACGAAAGCAGGGTTACAGAAACCAAAGCTGGTGCACAGAAAATAAAAGCCGAGTCATGGAAAACAAAGCCGGGTCATAGAAAGCAAAGCTGGGTAACACAAACCAAAACAACGTCAAAGAAACCAAAGCCGGGTCACAGAAACCAAAGCCGGGTCATAGAAACTAAAAGCCTGGTCTTATAAACCAAAGCTGGTTCACAAAAACCAAAGCCAAGTCACAGAAACCAAAGCCAGGTCAGAGAAACCGAAGCCGGTCCACAGAAACCGAAGCCAGGTCACAGAAACCAAAGCCGGGTCACAAAAGCCAAAGCCGGGTCACAAAAACCAAAGTGGAGTCACAGAAACCAAAGCCTGGTCACAGAAACCAAAGCCGGGTCACACAAGCAAAAGCCGGGTCACAGAAATCAAAGCCAATTCAAAGAAACCAAAGCTGGGTCACAGAAACCAAAGCCGGGTCACACAAGACAAAGCCGGGTCACAAAAACCAAAGCCGGGTCACAGAAACCAAAGCCGGATCACACAAACCAAAGCCGGGTCACAAAACCAAAGCCGGTCAACAAACCAAAGCCGAAGTAGAGAAACCAAAGCCCGGTCATAGAAACCAAAGCGGGGTCACAGAAACATAACCCGGGTCACAGAATCCAAAGCCGGATCTGTTAGAAGATTGCAGGTGCTGCCGTAGAGTGGACGCGGTCGCGGGGACGAGCGTTTCAATGGTGGACAGAAGCACAAGCAGAGCCAAAGCGGAAATGACAATAGGAGGATGAAGCGGAAGCAGATGACGACACAAGACAATAAGGAGAGGCCTGGGCGCAGCACCGAAGGTGCGAGCACTGAGATCTTGTTGTGAAAGGAGTTGACGCAGCACTTTGTGGGAAGGGTGGAAGCTTCCTTGAAAGTGCGGGCGTTGCTAACGCGTGAGTGACGTTTGACAGAGAGAAGAGGGTGGAGTGCGGGAGCATGCCCGCCTAGCTGAGATTGACGGAAAAGGGACTGGAGGCGGCCCAAAAGGGAGAGCCTGAAGGAGAATGAAATGGATTGATTATAGACTTAAGTACAAGCAATACAAATAGGAAAGGTCTAATCTAGCGCGCTTCGTCAAGCGGGCATAGAGGTGGCGGCTCGGGCAAGTGCAAGAGTAGGGAGTGCCTCAGGACCATGATTCAGCTTTGCTAGCCGTACGCATGGGGGAGTGGTGAGTGCAGGCACGATCTTCGCAGGTGCGTTTTGCCTGGGCCGTTGTGGTACGTGGCCGTTGGTTCTGGTCTTGGCGAGACTCGCATAGTTTGTTAGTCGTGGGGCCATTTGGGTGTTGATCCTGTGACTCTGTAGATGAACCTGCATTGTCACTCTTTATTTTCTCAGTGGCTGCACACCTTCAGGCGATCTCCAAGATGATATCTGACATCCTCCTTAGATCGGGAGAGGGGTGCAAGCCTTGAATGGTAGGCCTCCGAGTCTTGCTTCAGTGGGAGTCGAGCACACAGAGAGTCTGGGAGGTTCTGGAGGAGGTGGGCGTATCAGCACCAGGTTCTAGAGGGAGGAGAGAAAACCTGGGCGATGTAGTAATTTTTGAGTACTGTCGGTGAGTGCAGTGGCTGAGGGGTTGTCAGTGAGAGGAGAGGAACAGTTTGTCAGTAGTACGGAGGGAAGTTCAGTTGAGTTGCAGTGAGGTAATGTGGGCTTGCAGTAGGAAGTTGACTGGTTCCAATCACTTACCTACACAGTTTTTGGACTCGGACCATACTTGGATCTGCTTAAGTTATGGATGGTGACAATTATGCGAAGGCAGGCTGTCCAGATTTGTGAGGTCATGTGATGTGTTTTCATGAAGTAGTCAGCTTCTTGCAGTAGGCAATTGATGAGGAGCTTGCCGTGGGCAGAAGCTGCGGTCAGCAGTGTTCCGTGAGTCATGCAGTAGCTTGTGAGAAAGGTGTGGAGTGGTGCATGAGTGGTGTTGGAGAGGATAAGGCGAGGTGGTCGGTCAAAGTGCTTGGTCTGTTGCTTCAGCCAGTCCCTAAGTGCAAGGATAGCCCCGGTCAGTGTGCGAAGGGAGAGGATAGTGTAGTGCTGTTAGCATTGATCGTGAATGAAGAGGAAGTGGTTGTGATGGGCAGTGGAGTATGTAGACGTAGGCTGGATGAGGGCAGTGTGTAGTGAGTCAAAGCTGCACTGAAAGGGGTGAGAAGAGAGAGGACGAAAGCAGGACGCGGTGTACATCTCAACACCATACTCCTCAGATCCCATCTCATTCACTATCTTCACTACACCTAACATGACAGCATTGTTAGGAGCAGAGTTCACAGCAGCAGGGATGGCAGGAGAAGATGAGGTTTCCATGTTGTTGGTTGGGGTGGAACGCCAGCTTGAACTTCCCATCCGGTTGTACTAGCGTTCACGGCGCTCTTCCGCCCAGTTGGGTTGTTCGCCATAGGACTTGCCAGGGTTCTGGTCTAGCCATTCGTCCGTAGCGCGATGATCACAGACATGAATTGGGTGGTTGCGACGATCACACTTAGTTCCTTTGAATGGACCATGGTGGATGGTGTACGAGTAGGCGGGGAAGCGGCTGAATATGCCGCTATGAGTAGTGGCGGCCATGGTTTCAAACGAGTTGGTGGCAATGGTAGTCTCGCGTTCTTGTTCGGCGACGTAGGCCTGTTCTGCTGCCATGAGCTTTGGGCCGATGACAGCGATGGTCAGTTTGTCAACAGGTAGCTGCAACAAGATTAGGCGAATGATATCATACTGACCAGGGAGGCCGGAGATCATGCCAGTGCAGACGAAAGCTGGAGGAAGATCAATTCTCATTTCATTGAGATCGCAAGCGATGGTGGTAATGGCCGCATTGTAATTGCCCATGTTGGTGTGGGCGGCAAAGGGCACAGAGAAGAGTGACATGATCTTGATTCCGGAGGCGGTGGAGGTGTTGTTGCTGAAGCGATCTTCAAGGGCTTTCCATACTTCATAAGTCTTGCAGCCAAGAGTGCGGATGTCTTCATGCAGCTCAGGAGAGGAGGTAGTCATGATTGTCACGAGGGCGGTGCTGTTGGCAACTTCCCAGGAGGCGTGGCCGATGGTGGTAGTAGGGGCAATGGGAACAGAGGATGAAGAGGCATTTGAAGGGGCGGGGTGAGACACAGATCCACCGGAGGGATCTCCACCGGGAGTGGTTGATGCAGTTGCAGTTGAGGAGGAAGTGGCGTCAGATGGTTCTATCCTAGTGTCCGTGTTGGTGATCAGATGACAGAGGGTGACTCCCTCAACCTTCTGTGTTCCGAAGAAAAGTGACACTGAGTAGCTCCGTAGCTTGTAGTTGCTGGTCCCATCCGGCTTTACAGTGAGCTTGGGAAGACCAGTCGGAGTGGGAGAAGATGCCACGATGGAGTTGATGGTGAGGCGACAGAAAGAGGTGGACAAATGGCAGTGCGGGAAGTATTTTCTTAAGACAATGTTGAGGTGCTTGATGATGCTTTTGCTGAGGCAATGAGAGTGTGCGGATGAATTTTGATCAAAGTGAAGAGCAAAACCAGGATGTCAGTGATGATGAGCTCAACGGCGGAAATGCTACTGCGGATGAAGATGGGAATGGGTGCAGGGGCACAACCACGTGCACTGGCGGTGGGGATGATAAATGAGCAAAAATTGCTTTCTGATGTGACAGAGTGAGTGTAGTAGCATAACCTCGTGCGCGCAATTACCAAGAGGAAGTCGTGTGGTGCTGCCACGACACCTTAGTCAGAATAAGCGCTGCAACCGCTGTTCTTCTGGCGTCCACAGTTCTTCAAGGCGGAGAAGTCCGATGGAGATAGGAGTGGGTGCGACCGATGGTGGCGATCACAAAGGAGCCAGGGGTGTTACTTGCACTCTGATACCATGTCAGAAGATTGCAAGTGCTGCTGTAGAGTGGACGCGGGCGCGCGGACGAGCGTTTCAATGGTGGACAGAAGCACAAGCACAAGCACAGCGCAAACGACGATAGAAGGATGAAGCAGAAGCGAATGACAACACAAAACGATAAGGAGAGGCCTGGGCGCAGTACCGAAGGTACGAGCACTGAGATCTTGTTGTGAAACCAGTGGACGTAGCACTTTGTGGGAAGGGTGGAAGCTTCCTTGAAGGTGTGGACGTTGCTAACGTGTGAGTGACGTTTGACGGAGAGAAGAGGACGTAGTGCGAGAGCACGCGCGCTTAGCTGAGATTGAGGGCAAAGGGACTGGAGGCGGCCCAAAAGGCCGAGCCTGAAGGAGAATCCAATGGATTGATTATAGACTGAAGTACAAGTAATACAAATAGGAATGGTCTAACCTAGCGCACTTTGTCGAGCGGGCATAGAGGTGGCGGGTCAGGCAAGTGCGAGAGCAGGGAGCGCCTCAAGACAACAATTCAGCTTTGCTAGCGGCACACATAGGGGAGTGGTGAGTGCAGGCACGATCTTTGCAGGTGCATTTCGCCTGGGCTATTGTGGTATGCGCCCGTTGGTTTTGGTCTTGGCGAGACTCGCACAGTTTGTTGGTCGTGGGACCATTTGGGTGTTGATCCTATGACTCCAAAGACAAACCTGCATTGTCATTCTTTATTTTCTTTGTGGCTGCACCCCTTGAGGCAATCTCCGAGATAATATCTGAGAGTATCACAGAAATCAAAGCCGGGTCAGAGGAAACAAAGCCAGGTCACATAACCAAAGCCGGGTGACAAAAATCAAAGCCAGGGCACAGAAACCAAACCGGGGTCATTGAAACCAGACCGTGTCACATCAACCAAAGCCGGCTCACAGAAACAAAAGCTAGGTCAAAGAAACCAGAGCCGGGTCACATACACCAAAGCCGGGTCACAGAATCCAAAGCTGGGTCATAGACACCAAAGCCGGGTCTCATAAACCAAAGCCAAGTCACTGAAACCAAAGTCGGGTCACACAAACCAAAGCCGGGTCACAAAAACCAGAGTCAAGTCACAGAAACCAAAGCCGGGTCACAGAAACCAAGCTGGGTCACAGCAACCAAAGTTAGGTTACAGTAACCGATGCCAGGTCACATAAGCCAAAGCTGGGTCACAGAAACCAATGCCGGGTCACAGAAACCAAAGCCGGGTCACACAAACCAAAGCCGGGTCACAAAGACCAAAGCTGGGTCACATAAACCAAAACTGGGTCACAGAAATCAAAACCAGGTCACAGAAACTAAATATGGGTCACATAAACCAAAGCCAGACCACATAAACCAAAGCCGGGTTACAGAAACCAAAGCCGGGTCACATAAACCGAGGCTGGGTCACTGAAACCAAAGCCGGATCATATGAACCAAAAACGGTCCAATAAACCAAAGCCGGGTCACATAAACCAAAGCCGGATCACATAAACCAACGTCGAGTCACAGAAAGCAAAGCCGGGTCACAGAAACCAAAGCCGGATCACAGAAACAAGAGCCGAGTCATAGAAACCAAAAACGGGTCATAGACACCAAAGCCAGGTCAAAGAAACCAAATCTGGGTAAACCAAAGCTGGTACACAGAAACCAAAGCTGGGCCAACGAAACTAAAGCTGGGTCAGATAGACCAAAGCCAGGTCACAAAAACCAATGCCGGGTCACAAAAACCAAAGTCGGGTCACAGAAACCAAAGCCGGGTCAGAGAAACCAAAGCCTGGTCATAGAAACCAAAGCCGGGTCACAAAAACCAAAGCCGGGTCACAGAAACCAAAGCCGGGTCGCAGAAACCAAATCCCGTTGACAGGAACCAAATCAAGGTCATAGAAACCAAAGCCGGGTCCAGAAACCTAAGCCGTTCACATAAACCAAAGCTGCGTCAGAGAAACCAAAGTTGGGTCACAAAAACCAAAGCCGGGTTACATAACCAAACTGGGTCACAAAAACTAAAGCCGGGTCACAGAAATCAAAGCCGGGTCACAGAAACCAGACCGGGTCACAGAAACCAAAGCCGGGTCACAGAAACCAAAGCTAGGTAAGAGAAACCAAAGCCGGGTAACAGAAATGAAAGCTGGGTCACAGGAACCAAAGCCGGATCACAGAAACCAAAGCTGGGGCACAGAAACCAAAGCTGGGTCACAGAAGCCAAAGCCAGGTCACACAAAGCCGGGTCACAGAAGTCAAAGCTGGGTTACAAAAACCAAAGCTGGGTCACAGAAACCAAAGCTGGATCACAGAAACGAAAGCTGGGTCACAGAAACCAAAGCTGGGTCATAGAAACCAAAGCCGGGTCACAGAAACAAAATCGGGGTCAAAGAAACCACAGACGGGTCATGGAAACCAAAGCCGGACCAAAGAAACCAAAGCTGAATAAACCAAAGCCAGATCACGGAAACCAAAGCTGGGCCACATCAACCAAAGTAGGTAACAGAAACAAAAGCCGGGTAACATAAACCAAAGCCGGATCGCATAAACCAAAGCCGGGTCAGGGAAACCAAAACCGGAGCACAGGAACCAAAGCTGGGTCACAAAAACCAAGGCTGGGTCACACAGAGCGGGGACACAGAAGCCAACGCCGGGTCACAGAAACCAAAGCCGGGTCACATAAACCAAAGCCGGGTCACAAAAACCAAGGCCGGGTAATAGAAACCAGAGCCAGGTCCGAGAAACCAAAGCCTGGTCACAGAAACCAAAGCCAGTTGACAGAAACCAAAGCCAGGTCATATAAACCAAAGCTGGGTCACAGAAACCAAAGTCGGGACACAGAAACCAAAGGTGGGTCACACAAACGTAGGTTGGGCCTACCTGCGCCCTACATGCGCCCTACTTGCACCCTAGTTGCACCGTTGTTGCGCCATAGGTGCGCCCTAGTTATGCCCTAGTTGTGCCCTAGTTGCGCCCTAGTTGCGCCCTTGTTGCGTCCTAGTTACACCCTAGTTCCGGCCTAGTTTCGCCCTCTTCCGCCCTAGTTGTGCTCTAGTTACGTCCTAGCCGCGCCCTAGTCGTGCCCGAGTTGCGCCCTAGTTGCACCCTAGTTGCACCATATTTGCGAACTCATTGCATCCTACTTGCGCCCTACTGACATCGTACTTGCACCCTAGTTGTGCCTTAGTTGGGCACTGGCTGCGCCCTAGTTGTGTCCTAGTTGCGCCCTAGTTGCGTCCTACTTGTGCCCTACTTGCGTGCTTATTGTGCCTTACTTGCGCCTTAGCTGCACCAAACCTGCACACTATTTGCACCCTACTGTCACCATAGTTGCGCCCTAGTTGTGCCGTAGTTGCACCCTAGTTGCGCCCTGGTTGCGCCCCGGTTGCGCCCTAGTTGCACCCTAGTTGCACCCTAGTTGCGCCTTTGTTGCGCCTCCGTTGGGCACTAGCTACGACCTCGTTGTATCCTAGATGCGCCCTAGTTGCGTCCTACTTGTGCCCTATTTGCGTCCTAGTTGTGCCTTTGTTTCGCCCTAGTTACGCCCTAGTTGCGCCCTAGGTGCGTCCTAGAAGCGCCCTAGTTGCGCCCTAGTTGTGCCATAGTTACGCCCTTGTTGCGCCCAAGTTGCGCCCTAGTTCCATCCTAGTTGCCCCCAGTTGCGCCCTTATTGCGCCCTAGTTGCGCCCTGGTTGCGTCTTAGTTGCGCCCTAGTTGCGCCCTAGTTGCATCCAAGTCCCGCCCTATTTGCGCCCTATTCGCGCTCTAGTCGCCCCATCGTCGCGCCCTAGTTGCGCCCTAGTTGCACCCTAGTTTCACCCTAGTTGCGCCCTAGTTGTGCCCTAGTTGCACCCTTGTTGCACCCTCGTTGCGCCCTCGTTGCGCCCTTGTTGCGCCCTCGTTGCGCTCAAGTTGCGCCATAGTTGCACCTTTGTTACGCCCTAGTTGTGCCCCACTTGTGCCGTAGATGCACCCCTACTGCTTACGTCCTACTTGCGCCCTACTTACGCCCTACTTGCGCTCTAGTTGCACCCCTGTTGTGCCCTAGTTGCGCCCAAGTTGCGCCCTAGTTGCGCCCTAGTTGCGCCCTAGTTGCGTCCTAGTTGTGCCATAGTTGCGCCCTAGTTGCGCCCTAGTCGCGCCCTAGTCGCGTCCTAGCCATGACCTAGTTGCGCCCTGATTGCGCCCTAGTTACGCTCTAGTTACACCCTATTTACGCCCTTATTACACCCTACTTGCGCCCTACTGGCACTCTACTTGCGCCCTAGTTGTGCCTTTGTTCGGCACTAGCCACACCCTAGTTGTGCCCTCGTTGCGCCCTAGTTACAACCAACTTGTGCCCTATTTGCGCACTAGTTGCTCCTTAGTTGCGCCTTAGTTGCGCCCAACTTGCACACAAGTTGCATCCTAGTTGCGCCCTAGTTGCGCCCTAGTTGTGCCCTAGTTGCGCCCTGGTTGCACCCTGGTTGCGCCCCGGTTGGGCCATAGTTGCACCCTAGTTGCGCCCTAGTTGCACCCTACTTGCGACCTAGTTGTGTCCTAGTTGTGCCCTAGCTGTGCCCTAGTTGCGCCCTAGTTGCACCCTCGATACGCCCTGGTTACACCCTAGTTGTCCCCTAGTTGCACCCTAGTTGCGTCCTAGTTGCGCCCTCGTTGCACCCTTGCCGCGCCCTAGTTGCGCCATCGTTGCGGCCTTGTTGCGCCCTAGTTGAGCCCTAGTTGCACCCTAGTTGCGCTCTAGTTACGCCCTAGTTACGTCCTAGCTGCGCCCTAGTTGTGCCCTACTTGCGCTCTTGTAGCCTCCTAGTTGCGCTCTCGGTGCGCCCTATTTGCGCCTTAGTTGTGCCATAGTTGCACCTTACTTGCACCCTACGTACGCATTTTCTGCGCCCTAGTTGCGCCCTAGCTGCATCCTAGCTGCTCTAGTTGCGCCCTAGTTGCACCCTAATTGCGCCCTAGTTGCGCCCTAGTTGCGCCCTAGTTGCGCCCTAGTTGCGCCCTAGTTGCGCAGTAGTTGCACCCTAGTTGCGCCCTAGTTGCGCCCTAGTTGCGCCCTTGTTGTGCCCTAGTTGCGCCCTCGTTGCACCCAAGTTGCGCCCTAGTTGCGCCCTAGTTGCCCCCAGTTGCGCCCCTATTGTGCCCTAGTTGTGCCCTAGTTACGCCTTAGTTGCACCCTAGTTGTGCCGTAGTTGCGGCCAGGTCGCGCCCTAGTCGCGCCGTAGTCGCGCTCTAGTCGCGCCATAGGCGCACCCTAGTTGCGCCCTAGTTACGCCCTAGTTGCGCCCTTGTTGCACCCTCGTTGCGCCCTCGTCGCGCCCTCGTTGCGCCCTCGTTGCACTCAAGTTGCACCCTAGTTGTGCCCTTGTTACGCCCTAGTTGTGCCCCACTTGTGCCGTAGGTGCGCCCTACTTGCGCCCTACTTGCGCCCTACTTGCGCTGTAGTTGCACCCTTGTTGTGCCTTAGTTGCGCCCTAGTTGCGCCCTAGTTGCGCCCTAGTTGCGCCCTAGTTGTGCTCTAGATGCGCCCTAGTTGCGCCCTAGTTGTACCCTAGTTGCGCCCTAGTTGCGCCCTAGTTGTGCCCTAGTTGAGCCCTAGTCGTGCCCTAGTCTCACTCTAGGCATGACCTAGTTATGCTCTAATTGCGCCCTACTTGCGCTCTAGTTGCACCCTATTTGTGCCCTTATTGTACCCTACTTGCGCCCTACAGGCACCCTTCTTGTGCCCTAATTGTGCCTTAGTTGGACACTAGTTACGCCCTAGTTGTGCCCTAATTGCGCCCTAGTTGCGTCCTACTTGTGCCCTACGTGCGCGCTAGTTGTGCCTTAGTTGCGCCCAACTTGCACACTACTTACACCCTAGTTGCGCCCTAGTTGCGCCTTAGTTGTACCCTAGTTATGCCCTAGTTACGTCCTGGATGCGTCCCAGTTGCGCCATAGTTGCACCCTAGTTGTGCCCTAGTTGCGCCCTACTTGCGACCTAGTTGCGTCCTAGTTGTGCCCTAGTTGTGCCCTAGTTGCGCCCTAGTTGCACCATATATGCGCCTTACTTACACCATAGTTACGCCCTAGTTGCATCCTAGTTGCGCCATAGTTGCGCCCTCGTTGCGCCCTTGTTGCGCCCTAGGTGCGCCCTCATTGCGCCCTTGTTGCACCCTAGTTGCGCCCTAGTTGCACCCAAGTTGTACCTGTCAACCGGCCTGAGGCAAACGGACTAGAAAACAGGGCCGACACAATAGCACCTGCCGTCCGCTCCTAGCATTTCAGCTAGGAGAAGATATCACCCTCAGGATCACGGTTCCACACTGAGCAGTTCCTAGGCAATCACTTGCTAGCAACTGTGTCCACTTAACACTTGGTCACTTTCGCGCGAGGTGCTAGTCAAAGACTAACTCCTGGGGCTTAGACCAACCAGTGTCTTCTTTATACTGTTCCTTAGTTGGACAACTCTGTGAGGAGCATCTAAGGCCAGATTGTGTAATTAGAATGAGGAATGAGCCTGGTACATATAGTCCTAGGCCTGGCTTCTAAGGTGTGTGGGCAGTGACACTTTTGGGGTGGTCACTCCAAACCACCTCACCAGTCCGCCAATTGGCGCATCCACTGACCGCCAAGTGGCGCACTCTCCTCATGCATGGAGAAATGTCTAAGAAACTTCCCCTGTGCTAGAAGGTCAAAAAACCTCCTGCGCACATCAAGGCTCGATCGCAGGACCTGTTGTCCCTAAGTCCAACATGCTATCCGTTGCGCTACACTTCTGGTGTCTCGCTTGGACTTGCACCACGAACAAGGTTTGGGGGACTTACTCCAAGGGAGCAGTGCATGCCCAACCTGTCCGTCAACCCATANTGCAAACTTCGGAGAGTGCAATGTACTCCGCCTCAGCAGTAGAAAGCGAGACGCAGTCCTGCTTCCTGCTTGCCCATGAGACCGCACCACCGTTGAGAAGACAAACAAACCCTGAGGTGGACTTCCTGTCATCAATCCGTCCTCCCCAGTCCGCGTCGGTGTAGCATGTCAGCCGCAGCAAGTCTGATCCTTCTAGACCTCCAAACCGAAGTCCGACGTGCCGAGTCTTTTTGAGGTAGCGAAAAATCCGCTTCACGACTTGCCAATGTTCTGGCCCAGGGTTGGCCACAAACCTGCTCACCTGACCCACTGCAAAAGCAATGTCAGGTCGTGTTCCCACCATTGCATACATGAGGCTTCCGACGGCGGACTGGTATGGAATGTTTTGCATCTCCCGCCGGTCTGCCTCGTTGCTTGGTGACATGGAGGAGGAGAGCTTGCAGTCGGAGGGCATGGGGGTGCTGACGGGCTTGCAGTCCTCCATGTTGTAGCGCTTCAAGATGTCCATGATGTACTTGGTCTGGTTGAGCTCGATGGTGCCTGCTTTGCGGTTGCGGTGAACAGCAATCCCGAGGTAGTACTCGAGAGGTCCCATGTCCTTCATCTTAAATCTGCTGGCCAGATTTTTCTTGAGGTCCGTGAGGGCCTCCTGCGAGGAAGAACACATGATAAGATCATCCACGTACAACGCCACAAGTAGCAAGCCACGTTTGTCCTCCCGCACATAGACGCTATGGTCATTTTTGCAATGTGCGAAGGAGATCTCAGCCATGAAGCTGTCCATCTCCTTGTACCAGATCCGTGGGGCCTGTTTCAGCCCGTACAACGCCTTCACCAGCTTGCACACCTTACCCTCGGGTGCTTTGACACCCTCCGGTACCTCCATTAGCACCTCCTTGTCGAGCTTCCCATAAAGGAAGGCTGTCTTCACATCCATCTGGTGGATCTCAAGGTCTTTGGCGGCAGCGACAGCAAGCAGGGACCTGATGGAGGCAAACGTGACGACCGGTGCGAGCGTCTCATCGTACTCAGAACCTGCGCGCTGAGAGAACCCTTTCGCCACGACCCTTGCCTTGTACTTGTCGATGCTATCATCTTGCTTCCGCTTCAACCTGAGCACCCACTTTGAGCCCACCACGTGTGCGTTAGCGGGTCTGTCCACCAGCACCCATGTGCCATTTTCTTCGATGGACGCGAGCTCGCTGTCCACCGCCTCCTTCCACTTGGCCGCATCGGGCCTTGCCAGCGCTTCAGCCACAGTGAGCGGCTCTCCCTGAGCCAAACAGGACCAGCTCAGTCCAGTCCAGCTTCCAGTGTCAGCGTCGTACTTTGGAGTTTGTTTTCTTTGTCGTGTGCTGCGACGTTGCATTGCTGGTGGATGTTTGCCATGCTGTTGCTCCTGTGGTGTTGGCTGCCCTGGAGTTGAATTTTCCTCTTTTGAAGAGCCACTGGCCTCCGAGCTGGTCTCAGAGGCCTCGGACGTCTCCGACTCTGTGTCGGAGCTCGCCGCTGCGTCAGCCTGCGCAGCCGCTCCCCCTGGCACACCACTCTTCTTCACGGCCTGCCGCACTGGCACCACTTGCCAGTTTTCAGGAGCTTGATCTCCTGACTCTAGCAGCACCAACCACTCTCCCTGTTTTGGAGCTTCCGTGGGATCAAGCATCTCTTCCTTGCCTGGTTTCCTCTCGTCAAAGGTTACATCCCGGCTGGTGATGAGTCTTCTTCCTGCCAGGTCCCACAAGCGATATGTCTTGTGGGCCGTCTCATAGCCCACCATAACGCACTTTCGTGCTCTTGAATCCAGCTTGCCGGCACCCTCACCCGCCTGGACCTTTGCCCATGCGGTGCAGCCGAATACCTTCAGGTGTGATGCGTCCGGCTTCTTCCCTGACCAAACTTCTTGTGGTGTCATCTGTTGCTTTCCCTTCTTCTTTCCGCGCCTGCCCAGAGCAGCCGCAGGAGTCAGGTTGACGAGATAGCATGCCGTTCTTGCCGCTTCCGCCCAGAACCGCGGTGGAAGCTTTGCATCAAAGAGCATGCTACGCACCATGCCGAGGATGGTCTGATTCATCCGTTCGGCAACACCATTGCTCTGCGGCGTGTAAGGCGTTGTGGGCTGGTGGCTGATCCCATGTTGCCTCAACCAGCCCTTGCATGCCTCGTACTCTCC
>SZWC01010406.1:1957-29645 GCA_023375785.1 Penium margaritaceum | reverse complement strand
GCACCTGGAGAGAGCGTACCAGAGTTGAGCGAAGCGTGCCTTACAACTGGTCAGTGTGGGCCCATAACCCTTTGTCAACCGGCCTGAGGCAAACGGACTAGAAAACAGGGCCGACACAATAGCACCTGCCGTCCGCTCCTAGCATTTCAGCTAGGAGAAGATATCACCCTCAGGATCACGGTTCCACACTGAGCAGTTCCTAGGCAATCACTTGCTAGCAACTGTGTCCACTTAACACTTGGTCACTTTCGCGCGAGGTGCTAGTCAAAGACTAACTCCTGGGGCTTAGACCAACCAGTGTCTTCTTTATACTGTTCCTTAGTTGGACAACTCTGTGAGGAGCATCTAAGGCCAGATTGTGTAATTAGAATGAGGAATGAGCCTGGTACATATAGTCCTAGGCCTGGCTTCTAAGGTGTGTGGGCAGTGACACTTTTGGGATGGTCACTCCAAACCACCTCACCAGTCCGCCAATTGGCGCATCCACTGACCGCCAAGTGGCGCACTCTCCTCATGCATGGAGAAATGTCTAAGAAACTTCCCCTGTGCTAGAAGGTCAAAAAACCTCCTGCGCACATCAAGGCTCGATCGCAGGACCTCTTGTCCCTAAGTCCAACATGCTATCCGTTGCGCTACACTTCTGGTGTCTCGCTTGGACTTGCACCACGAACAAGGTTTGGGGGACTTACTCCAAGGGAGCAGTGCATGCCCAACCTGTTCGTCAACCCATAGCAGTGGCCATGGGGCATAGAAGAACAACAGTACCCTAGTTGTGCCCTAGTTGCGTCCTAGTTGCACCCTACTTGTGCCCTACTTGCGCTCTAGTTGCGCCTTAATTGCGCCCTATTTGCGCCCTATTTGCGCCATATGTGCGCCTTAGTTGTGCCCTAGTTGCACCCTACTTGCGCCGTACTTGCACCCTATTTGCGCCCTAGTTGCGCCCTACTTGCCCCCTAGTCACGTCCTAGTTGCGCCCTAGTTGCACCCTAGTTGCGTCCTTCTTGCGCCCTTATTGCACCCTACTTATGCCCTATTGGCACCCTACCTGCACCCTAGTTGCGCCTTAGTTGGGCACATGCTACGCCCTAGTTGTGTCCTAGTTGCGGCCTAGTTACGTCTTACTTGGGCCCTAGTTGCACCCTAGTTGCGCCCTAGTTGCACCCTAGTTGCGCCCTAGTTATGCCCTAGTTGTGCCCTAGTCGAGCCCTAGTCGTGTCCTAGTCTGACCCTAGGCATGACGTAGTTACTCCCTAATTGTGCCCTACTTGCGCTCTAGCTGCACCCTATTTGTGTCCTTTTTGTACTCTACTTGCGCCCTACTGGCACCCTTCTTGTGCCCCAGTTGTGCCTTAGTTGGGCACTAGTTACGCCCTAGTTGTACCCTAATTGCGCCCTAGTTGCGTCCTACTTGTGCCCTACGTGCGCGCTAGTTGCGCATTAGTTGCGCCCAACTTGCACACTACTTGCACCCTAGTTGCGCCCTAGTTGCGCCCTAGTTGTGCCTAAGTTACGCCCTAGTTGCATCCTGGTTGCGTCCCGGTTGCGCCATAGTTGCACCCTAGTTGCGCCCTAGTTGCGTCCTACTTGCGACATAGTTGCGTCCTAGTTGTGCCCTAGTTGTGCCCTAGTTGCGCCCTAGTTGCACCCTATATGCGCCCTAGTTACACCCTAGTTGCGCCCTAGTTGCACCCTAGTTACTCCCTAGTTGCACTCTCGTTGCGCCCCCGTCGCGCCCTAGTTGCGCCCTCATTGCGCCCTTGTTGCACCCCAGTTGCGCCCTAGTTGCGCCCAAGTTATACCCTAGGTGCGCCCTAGTTGCATCCTAGTTGTGCCCTACTTGTGCCCTAGTTGCGCTGTAGTTGCGCCTTAGTTACGCCCTAGTTGCGCCCTATTTGCGCCCTGGTTGCGCCTTAGTTGTGCCCTAGTTGCACCCTACTTGCGCCCTACTTGCACCCTATTTGCGCCCTAGTTGCGCCCTACTTGCCCCCCTAGTCGCGTCCTACTTGCGCCCTAGTTGCAC
Organism: Penium margaritaceum; assembly: GCA_023375785.1. Taxonomy (NCBI): domain Eukaryota; kingdom Viridiplantae; phylum Streptophyta; class Zygnematophyceae; order Desmidiales; family Peniaceae; genus Penium; species Penium margaritaceum. Next base: position 27,625 of record SZWC01010406.1, on the reverse strand, counting down.
CCTAGTTGTGTCCTTCTTGCGCCCTTATTGCACCCTACTTATGCCCTATTTGCGCCCTACCTGCACCCTAGTTGCGCCTTAGCTGGGCACTAGCTACGCCCCAGTTGTGTCCTAGTAGCGCCCTAGTTACGTCTTACTTGGGCCCAACTTGCACCCTGGTTGCGCCCTATTCGCGTCCTAGTTGCTCCCTAGTTGCAACCTAGTTGCTCCCTAGTTGCGCCCTAGTTGCACCATAGTTGCGCCCTGGTTGTGCTCCAGTTTCGCCCTGGTTGAATCCTGGTTACGCACTAGTTGCGCCCTAGTTGCGCCCTAGTTGCGCCCTAGTTGCGCCCTGGTTGTGAGCTGGTTGTGTCCTAGTAGTGCCCTAGTTGCGCCCTAGGTGCACCCTATTTGCGCCCTAGTTGCGCCCTAGTTACGCCCTAGTTGCTCCCTAGTTGCGCACTAGTTGCGCCCTAGTTGCTCCCTAGCTCCGCCCTAGTTGCACCCTAGTTGCGCCCTAGTTGCACCCTAGTTGTGCCCTAGTTACTCCCTAGTTGCGCCCTAGTTGCGCCCTAGTTGTGCCCTAGTTGTGCCCTAGTTGCATCCTGGTTGCTCCCCAGTTGCCCCCTAGTTGCACCCTAGTTGCGTCCTCGTTGCGCCCTAGTTGCGCCATAGTCACGTCCTAGTCGCGCCCTGGTTGCGCCCTAGTCATGACCTAGTTGCGCCCTGATTGCGACCTTGTTGCACTCTAGTTACACCCTATTCGCGCCCTTATTGCACCCTACTTGCGCCCTACTGGCACCCTTCTTGCGCCCTAGTTGTGCCTTTGTTGGGCACTAGCTACGCCCTAGTTGTGCCCTAATTGCGCCCTTGTTGTACCCTTGTTGCGCCCTAGTTGCACCCTAGTTGCACCCTACTTGCGCCCTACTGGCACCCTTCTTGCGCCCTAGTTGTGCCTTTGTTGGGCACTAGCTACGCCCTAGTTGTGCCCTAATTGCACCCTTGTTGCGTCCTACTTGTGCCCTACTTGTGCGCTAGTTACGCATTAGTTGCACCTTAGTTGCGCCGAACTTGCACACTAGTTGCACCCTAGTTGTGCCCTAATTGCGCCCTTGTTGTACCCTTGTTGCGCCCTAGTTGCACCCTGGTTACGCTCCGGTTGCGCCCTAGTTGCACCCTAGTTGCGCCCTAGTTGCGCCCTAGTTGCATCCTAGTTGTGCCCTAGTTGTGCCCTAGTTGCGCTCTAGTTGCACCCTAGTTGCATCCTAGTTGCGCCCTAGTTGTGCCCTAGTTGCCCCTTAGTTATGCCCTAGTTGCACCCTACTTGCGCCCTACGTGCGCCCTAGTTGCACCCTAGTTGCGCCCTAGTTGCGCCCTAGTTGCGCCCTAGTTGCGTCCTCGTTGCACCCTTGTTGCGCCCTAGTTGCGCCCTAGTTACTCCCTAGTTGCGCCCCAGTTGCACCCTAGTTGCGCCCTAGTTGAACCCTAGTTGCGTCCTAGTTCTGCCCTAGTTGCGCCCTAGTTGCGCCCTAGTTGCGCCCTAGTTGAGCCCTAGTTGCGTCCTAGTTCCGCCCTAGTTGCGCCCTAGTTGCGCCCTAGTTGAGCCCTAGTTGCGTCCTAGTTCCGCCCTAGTTGCGCCCTAGTTGCGCCCTAGTTGAGCCCTAGTTGCGTCCTAGTTCCGCCCTAGTTGCGCCCTAGTTGCGCCCTAGTTGAGCCCTAGTTGCGTCCTAGTTCCGCCCTAGTTGCGCCCTAGTTGCGCCCTAGTTGAGCCCTAGTTGCGTCCTAGTTCCGCCCTAGTTGCGCCCTAGTTGCGCCCTAGTTGCGTCCTCGTTGCACCCTTGTTGCGCCCTAGTTGCGCCCTAGTTACTCCCTAGTTGCGCCCCAGTTGCACCCTAGTTGCGCCCTAGTTGAACCCTAGTTGCGTCCTAGTTCTGCCCTAGTTGCGCCCTAGTTGCGCCCTAGTTGCGCCCTAGTTGCGCCCTAGTTGCACCCTAGTTGCGCCCTTATTGTGCACTAGTTGCGGCCTCGTTGCGCCCAAGTTGCGCCCTTGTTGCGCCCTAGTTGCCCCCAGTTGCACCCTTATTGCACCCTAGTAACACCATAGTTACGCCTTAGTTGCACCCTAGTTGCACCGTAACTGCGCCCAAGTCGCGTCCTAGTCGCGTCCTAGTCGCGCTCTACTCGCGCCATAGTCTTACCCTTGTTGCGCCCTAGTTGCGCCCTTGTTGCACCCTAGTTGTGCCCTAGTTCCGCCCTAGTTGCGCCTTTGTTGCACCCTCGCTATGCCCTCATTGCGTTCTCATCGCGCCCGCGTTGCGCTCATGTTGCACCCTAGTTGCGCCCTTGTTACGCCCTAGTTGTGCCCACTTGTGCCGTAGTTGCGCCCTACTTGCATCCTACTTGCGCCCTAGTTGCGCTTAAGTTGCACCCTTGTTGCGCCTTAGTTACGCCCTAGTTGCGCCCTAGTTGCGTCCTAGTTGCGCCCTAGTTGCACCCTAGTTGCACCCTAGTTGCGCCCTAGTTGCACCCTAGTTGCGCCCTAGTTGCGCCCTAGTCGCGCACTAGTCTCTCCCTAGGCACGACCTAGCTGCGCTCTTATTGCGCCCTAGTTGCGCTCTAGTTGCACCCTATTTATGCCCTTATTGTACCATACTTGCGCCCTACTGGCATCCTTCTTGTGCCATAGTTGTACCTTAGTTTGGGCACTAGCTACACCCTAGTTGTGCCCTAATTGCGCCCTAGTTGCATCCTACTTCTGCCCTACTTGCGCGCTAGTTGCGCCTTAGTTGCGCCTTAGTTGCGCCCAACTTGCGCACTACTTGCAACGTAGTTGCATCCTAGTTGCGCCCTATTTGTGCCCTAGTTGCGCCCCAGTTGCTCCCTAGTTGCGACCTAGTTGCGTGCTAGTTGTGCCCTGGTTGTGTCCTAGTTGTGCCCCAGTTACACCCTAGATGCGCCCTAGGTACACCCTAGTTGCGCCTTAGTTGCACCCTAGTTGCGCCCTAGTTGTGGCCTAGTTGCACCCTCGTTCCTCCCTAGTTGCGCCCTCGTTGCGCCCTTGTTGTGCCCTAGTTGCATTCTAGTTGCACCCTAGTTGTACCCTAGTTGTGTCCTAGTTGCGTCCTAGTTGTGCCCTATTTGTGCCATAGTTGCGCTCTAGGTGCGCCCTAGTTTTGTTCTAGTTGCGCCCCAGTTGCGCCCTAGTTGCGCCTTAGTTGTGCCCTAGTTGCACCCTACTTGCACCCTACTTGCGCCCTATTTGCGCCCTAGTTGCGCCCTACTTGCAACCTAGTCGCGTCCTAGTTGCGCCCTAGTTGCACCCTAGTTACGCCCTTCTTGCGCCCTTATTGCACCCTACTTATGCCCTACCGGCGTCCTACCTGCGCCCTAGATGCGCCTTAGTTGGGCACTATCTACACCCTAGTTGTGCCCTAGTTGCGCCCTAGTTGCGTCTTACTTGCGCCCTAATTGCGCCCTAGTTGCGCCCTATCCGCGCCCTTGTTGCTCCCTAGTTGCACCCTAGTTGCGTCCTAGTTGTGCCCTGGTTGCACCATAGTTGCACCCTACTTGTGCTCTAGTTGCGACCTAGGTGTGTCCTAGTATTGCCATAGTTGCGCCCTGGTTGCACCTTGGTTACGCACTAGTTGCGCCATAGTTGCGCCCTAGTTGCGCCTTAGTTGCACCCTAGTTGCGCCCTAGTTGCGACCTAGGTGTGTCCTAGTATTGTCATAGTTGCGCCCTTGTTGCGCCCCAGTTACGCACTAGTTGCGCCCTCGTTGCACCCTAGTTGCATCCTAGTTGCACCCTAGTTACGCCCTAGTTGCGCCCTAGTTGCGCCCTAGTTCCGCCCTAGTTGCGCCCTAGTTGTGCCCTAGTTGCGCCCTAGTTGCACACTAGTTGCACCCTACTTGCGCCCTACTTGTGGCCTACTTGCGCCCTAGTTGCGCCTCAATGGGACACTAGCTACGCCCTAGTTGTACCCTTGTTACGCCCTTGTTGCGTCCTACTTGTGCCCTACTTGCGCCCTAGTTGCGCCTTAGTTGCAGCCTAGTAGGGCCCTAGTTGCGCCTTAGTTGCGCCCTAGATGCCGCCTAGTTGCCTCCTAGTTGTACCCTAGTTGCGCCCTAGGTATGCCCTCATTGCGCCCTAGTTGCGCCCTAGTTGCACCCTAGTTGCACCCTGTTTGCGTCCTTATTGCACCCTACTTGTGCCCTACTGGCACCCTACTTGCGCCCTACTTGTGCCCTAGTTGGACACTAGCTACGGCCTAAATCTGTCCTAGTTGCGCGCTAGTTGTGTCCTTCTTGTGCCCTACTTCCGCGCTAGTTGCGCCTTAGTAGCGCCTTAGTTGCGCCCAACTTGCGCACTAAATGCACCATAGTTGCACCCTAGTTGCCCCCTAGTTGTGCCATACTTGCGCTCTAGTTACACCCTAGTTGCACCCTACTTGCGCCCTAGTCGCGCCCTAGTTGCGCCCTAGTTACGACCTAGTTGCGCTCTAGTTGCGCCCTACTTGCGCCCTAGTTGCACCTTAATTGCGCCCTAGTTACGCCCAACTTGCACACTAGTTGCACCCTAGTTGCGCCCTAGTTGCGGCCTAGTTGCGCCCTACTTGCGCCCTAGTTGCGCCCTACTTGCGCCATACTTGCACCATACTTACACCCTAGTTGTGCCCTAGTTCCGCCCTACTTGTGTCCCAGGTGCGTCTCAGATGCGCCCTAGTTGCATCCTAGTTGCGTCCTTCTTGCGCCATTATTGTACCAAACGTACACCCTACTGGCGCCCTACGTGCACCTTAGTTGCGCCTCAGTTGGGCACTAGCTACGCCCTAGTTGCCTTCAGTTGCGCCCTAATTTCACCCTAGTTGCGCCCTAGTTGCGCCCTAGTTGTGCCCTAGTTGCGCCCTATTTGCGGCCAGGTCGCGCCCTAGTCGCGCCGTTGTCGCGCCCTACTTGCGCCTAAGTTACAACCTAGTTGCACCCTAGTTGAACCCTTGTTGTGCCCTAGTTGTGCCCTAGTTGTGCCCTAGTTGCGTCCTAGTTGCGCCCTAGTAACGCCCTAGTTGCGCCCTAGTTGCTTCCTATATGTGCTTGCTAGATTGACAATCCAAATCCCAATTCCAATCCCAATCCCAGTCCCAGTCCCAATCCCAATCCCGATCCCAATCCCAATCCCAATCCCAATCCCAATCCCAATCCCAATCCCAACCTCAATCCCAATCCCAATCCCAATCCCAATCCCAATCCCCATCCCGATCCCAATCCCAATCCCCATCCCGATCCCAATCCCAATCCCCATCCCGATCCCAATCCCAATCCCCATCCCGATCCCAATCCCAATCCCCATCCCGATCCCAATCCCAATCCCCATCCCGATCCCAATCCCAATCCCCATCCCGATCCCAATCCCAATCCCCATCCCGATCCCAATCCCAATCCCCATCCCGATCCCAATCCCAATCCCCATCCCGATCCCAATCCCAATCCCCATCCCGATCCCAATCCCAATCCCCATCCCGATCCCAATCCCAATCCCCATCCCGATCCCAATCCCAATCCCCATCCCGATCCCAATCCCAATCCCCATCCCGATCCCAATCCCAATCCCCATCCCGATCCCAATCCCAATCCCCATCCCGATCCCAATCCCAATCCCCATCCCGATCCCAATCCCAATCCCCATCCCGATCCCAATCCCAATCCCCATCCCGATCCCAATCCCAATCCCCATCCCGATCCCAATCCCAATCCCCATCCCGATCCCAATCCCAATCCCCATCCCGATCCCAATCCCAATCCCCATCCCGATCCCAATCCCAATCCCCATCCCGATCCCAATCCCAATCCCCATCCCGATCCCAATCCCAATCCCCATCCCGATCCCAATCCCAATCCCCATCCCGATCCCAATCCCAATCCCCATCCCGATCCCAATCCCAATCCCCATCCCGATCCCAATCCCAATCCCCATCCCGATCCCAATCCCAATCCCCATCCCGATCCCAATCCCAATCCCCATCCCGATCCCAATCCCAATCCCCATCCCGATCCCAATCCCAATCCCCATCCCGATCCCAATCCCAATCCCCATCCCGATCCCAATCCCAATCCCCATCCCGATCCCAATCCCAATCCCCATCCCGATCCCAATCCCAATCCCCATCCCGATCCCAATCCCAATCCCCATCCCGATCCCAATCCCAATCCCCATCCCGATCCCAATCCCAATCCCCATCCCGATCCCAATCCCAATCCCCATCCCGATCCCAATCCCAATCCCCATCCCGATCCCAATCCCAATCCCCATCCCGATCCCAATCCCAATCCCCATCCCGATCCCAATCCCAATCCCCATCCCGATCCCAATCCCAATCCCCATCCCGATCCCAATCCCAATCCCCATCCCGATCCCAATCCCAATCCCCATCCCGATCCCAATCCCAATCCCCATCCCGATCCCAATCCCAATCCCCATCCCGATCCCAATCCCAATCCCCATCCCGATCCCAATCCCAATCCCCATCCCGATCCCAATCCCAATCCCCATCCCGATCCCAATCCCAATCCCCATCCCGATCCCAATCCCAATCCCCATCCCGATCCCAATCCCAATCCCCATCCCGATCCCAATCCCAATCCCCATCCCGATCCCAATCCCAATCCCCATCCCGATCCCAATCCCAATCCCCATCCCGATCCCAATCCCAATCCCCATCCCGATCCCAATCCCAATCCCCATCCCGATCCCAATCCCAATCCCCATCCCGATCCCAATCCCAATCCCCATCCCGATCCCAATCCCAATCCCCATCCCGATCCCAATCCCAATCCCCATCCCGATCCCAATCCCAATCCCCATCCCGATCCCAATCCCAATCCCCATCCCGATCCCAATCCCAATCCCCATCCCGATCCCAATCCCAATCCCCATCCCGATCCCAATCCCAATCCCCATCCCGATCCCAATCCCAATCCCAATCCTAATCCCAATCCCTATCCCAATCCCAATCCCAATCCCAAGCTTAATCCCAATCCCAATCCCAATCCCTCTCCCAATCCCAATCCCAATCCCAATCCCAATCCCAATCCCAATCCCAATCCCAATCCCAATCCCAATCCCAATCCCGGTCCCAATCCCAAACCCAATCCCAGTCCCAATCCCAATCTCAATCCCAATCCCAATCTCAATCCCAATCCCAGTCCCAATCCCAATCTCAGTCCCAGTCCCAGTCCCAACCCAATCCCAATCCTAGTCCCAATCCCAATCCGAATCCCAATCTGATGCCCCCAGTTGTGCCGCGCACGTTTTTATTTCCATGCTCTCTGACTCCGCGTTTGGTTTGTTCCGCGACCCTTTGGTTCCGCGGTTCTGGGCAGGACCGGCTTCTCGCTCCTCGGCTACTCCTCCTGGTCTTTCCGCGGATGCTTCACACCTTCTGGGTCCCACTCGTGGGTAGTACTCCGCGGCTCGCTCCTTATTGGCACGAGAGTCCGCCACCTCGTGGCCTCCGACTCCTATGCACGCGGAACCTCGTTCCGCGGTCGTGCGTAAGGCCGCGGAGTCGCCAACAGCACCCTTCACCCAACTTAGGCTCCCTGGTGATGACAGCACTTAGCGGAATCTTTTGTTGTTCTCGGGAGTAGGATGGATTGAGCAGTGTGCTCCACGCACATCCGGAAGATAAGGATTCGTCCTCCGCGGAACAATTCCGCGGAGAACACTGTTACAGCCCTCTGAAAAGCTGCGGATCTCAGAGTGTGAAACGTGAGTCTGAACCAAACTGATGCTTGCGCGGGCTGATCAGACACAAATAGGCAATTTGGTCCTCAACAAGTCAAGACTTGAGGCTCATGAGCGGAAACCAGGCTTGCGTTGACTCAATTTGCATGAGATTAGACAAAAGGAGTAAGCATCTTTACTCATCGGTCAGCTCAACCACCTTGGTCCCTCCGCTAGACGGCTACTTTATATCTACCAAACATAGTTCTTTAAGACACCTTCCATCACTCTTTCCCTCATTTTGAACTCCGCGCGGCACATTACACGCACCGCGGGTCTCGTCCTTGACCACACACACACACTTGGTTACTATATTTCCCTGCTCTACTACTACTTCTTCCTCTAGTCCGCGGCTTGGACGCTCGCGGTCTTGTGTTCTTCCTTGAATCTTCGTCTTCATGGAGTGCGTCCTCCCGGTCTCCTCCTTGATTACCGCCGCCCCCTTTGGCCCCCATTGGTCGAGCTTCTACCTGGCCTCTGGTCCTGCCGTCGTGCGTTTCTGCACGTCCGCCGCTTCAGCTTCTCCGCGGCTTGACCCATGTTCCCTTCTCGCTGCGGATTCTCACTCTGATCTTCCTCCCTTTCCTATTCTCCCGCGGCTGTTTTGTCTCCTGGCGGCAACTTTTCCCGGCTCTTTTCCTTCATTGCTGCTAGATTCCGCGCCACCCCACGATCTACCGCATTTTCATCGCGGGAGCCAGCACGCCTTGCGCGTTCTCCAACACTCCGTGGTGCCTCAGTCACCCTCCTCCGCGAATCTCTGGCCGCGGAAGCCTCGTTCCGTGGATCTGTGGATAGCGGTGATTTCCCCTCCGCAGATCCTTCTTTTCTTCAGCAGAGATGCGGTGGATTTCCGCCTGGCACTGATGCCCACTACCCCCCCTTTCCAAGACTTAGTCCCAGAGTCTCCTTATTGCAACAGACGAGTGAGCTTTACTTAGGGAGCTGGCCGCTGCCGCTGTTGGCAAGGGCGGCAGTAGGTCTCCACCTCTCCACCTTCACGCTGATACTGAGCGGAGCATTTCTGATGCACATACAGCTGGCAGCCCTCACACCTGGCCCCGGCGGTGATATCTTCCGCGCCTAGTCTCTTTTTGCAGGCTGAGCAGTGGGGGATTCGTTCGTATGTCCTGTAGTTGGTACAGCGGTACACCGTCAGTCCCTCTTCATTCCTGCCCACCTCTGTAGCGCACTGTGCGTGGGCCCATCCTCCGCAGTGCTCACAGTGGTACGCTGTCCCTGTGACGACCCCCATACATCCGTGTCCGCAGCACTGCATTCCAGAGTTCTCCGTACCCCAGTTTGCTTTTCTGGGCTGTGCCAAGCATTGGTGGCATGCCCATACTCCTTCCTTGCCCCTCTTGCCGCACCGCAGATGGCACATTTTCAAGCACATGCCACATCCCTTGCCAAACTCCGCCATCCCTTTGTGGCAGGCTGCACAAGCAGGTTATCGGGTCTCCGCGATGAAGATGACGTAGCACTCTGCCTCGAGGAGCTCATTGCCCACACATTGGTGGCACTGGCCCTTCCAGGCGGAGCTGCCGGCCACCAGGCATTCGCGGTGCGCAAACCTTGTGCAGACAACACATTTTTCCCCGTCCTGCACGGTCTTTAGGCAGGTGGGGCATGCCGCGGATTGGTGCCCTTCCATTCCCGGTTCCTCTTCTTCCTCTGATTCTTCCTCTTCCTCTCCCTCATTCATTCCCGGTGCCCTGCAAATGCCTCGTTACCTCTCGACCTCCTCCCTGCATCTCCTGCACACCGCAAACCCACTACGCCCTCCGCGCCCATCACGAGGTGGGGCCAAGCAACCGATGCAGATCTTGCGCAGGCATCCGCCATAGTCCTTCACCTCCACTCCCCACCACAGGCCGCATTGAGCGAACTTCTTTTCTTCCAGTTCCTTCGTCCTTTTCTCTTCCGCCGCGACCCGTCCCTCCGCCTGCCACTGCCTCATTGTGGCCTCGCAAACGGAGCGCGGACCTCTCTTTCGCTTTGGAGGCCCTTCGTCCTTCTCTGCCTCCTCTTCCTCCTCCTCTCGGACCCATCTCTTGCGGGGCGGCGCTCCCCCAGCGCCGGGTCCTGCTCCCTCTTCCTCATCCTTTTTCTTCGCGGCCTCCTGTTCAGCAGCCTCCTTGAGGCATCGTAGAAAAGTTTGATTTCGTCCGATGCAGGTCTTGGAGGCTACGCCGGCGTACTGATGCCCTGGATTCCCGCATACCTGGCACACCATCTTTAGGAGTGGTTCAGCAGGGAGGTTCTCTCCGCACCACACACACGGGCCCGTGTAGTCAGCCAGGGTCTGAGGGCTCATGGGCATCCTCGTCTACGGTGGTACCTTCTGGGGTAGCTGCGGGGATACTCATGTCGGGGTCCACTCGGGCTGAGATTCTGGTCTGCCTTCAGATTCCTCCTTTCCCTGGTCCCGCGGCTGTCCCTGCTCTTGCCGTCTCTTCTCCTGCTGCTCCTGTTGTTGTTCTCGCCTCCGTGGCTCGCGTTGTTGTCCCTTCTGTACCTCCTCCGCGGCAAGTTCGCAGACATCGGATTCCTCCTCCTCAACCTCCTCTGGTTCCCGGATCCATTCCTGCTCCTGCTGTGACACCTGCCCTCTCTGATGTGTAGCACCTCTTCTGCTCTCCATCCCCTCAAGCCCTTCCGCTGTCCCAGAGGCGGTAGGCGACCCCCCACCCCGAGGATGTGCGTCTGCCATGCAGGAGGCAGCAGTACAAATTCCGTGGCTAGGTAGGTGCGGTCGCTGAACCCTCCGGTCCCTCCAGCCACACTTGCCCCGCCTCCACGCTAGCCATGCGGTACACCTCCCGCGGCTCCCCTGCCTCTCTCCCGGCGGTGGGGAAGGGGCGGAGATACACCAAGTGACCTTCCTTGATGGACCCATGGTTCAGCCGTCGGTTTGCCGCGTCACATCCGCGCCATGCAGCGACCGAACCTCTCAACCGCGCCTTCGCCCGCATGGCCTTTGTCCGCTCACAACGCTCGTGGAACCATTCCGCGACCGCCTTGTCCTTCTCATCCTCCGAGAGGTTCTCTTGCTCCTCCGGAGCAAGCGGTAGCCTCAGCGGCTTCTGGGGCATGCCCATTGCCGCCTCGGTGGCTGTTCGAAGAGTAGCATGTGGGGTGAGAAGGAGGTTGCTCCGCTGGGTGTCTTGTTGATGAAGTGAGCCGTTTTCCTCAGCTTCTCAGTCCAGCTGCTGCTCTCCGCGGTTGCCACTGCCCTCTCTAGTATGTCGTGCACACGCTCCACTTGCCCTTGTGACTTTGGCCGGTACCGCCCAGAGTGCACATGGCGGACCCCCCACTCCTCCAGTTCCTCTCTGAAGGCCCCCATGAACTCCGTGCCGTTGTCGCTGTGCACCACGCTGCAGCCACCAAAGCGGTAGAAGATTTCCTCGCGGATGAACCTCGCCGCGGTGGCTGAATACTTGTTGGGCACAGCGCGGACCCAGAGAAGCTTTGTGACGTGGTCCACCACTGCAATCCAGTATCGGTTCCTTAGGTCGCGGTGTGCGCAGGGGCCGTGAAAGTCGATGATAATCTTTTCCAACGGCTCGCCGATAGGGGAGGGTTGGAATAGCGGCTGGTCCCGCGGCGTGGTTTTCTGCGCTCGTTCGCAGGGGGCGCAGTGTTGTACCACATCTTTGATGATAGCCGCCAGGTTCGGTATGTGGATGATGGGCGTCAGGCGATCTTTCAGTGCCTGTACACCAGTGTGATGGTGGGGGTGGTAAGCCTCCACAACTGCCTTCTGCAACGTTGGTGGGGGCACCCACAAGACACGCAGAGTTATCCTATAGAGACGACCGTCCTCCCATGCATACTGCTCACACAGACGAGCTAAGTTGTCCTTTTTCCTGCCGTCGTATTCCATGCCCAGCCATACTTCCAGGTCCGCGTACACCTTCTGCGCCTCTGCCTTCTGCTATTCCTTGCTGCAGGCGCAGAGAAAGATGTGGGCGGCCTGCCAGATCCGCCAGTCCTGTGTTTCCATGGGCCCATTCCTCCTTGCTTTCTCTGTTACTGCTTCTCCCGGCTTCCGCTTCGTCTCTGGCACTCTTGCCGGCAATCCACACGCTCGCCTCCCATCCTGCTCCGCTTTCATTACCTTGAACTTCTTGCGGTTCTCTTCATCATAGACCGGTGGCTCTCCGTCCCAAGGGTCAGGTGCAGGGAAGTGCCGAAGGATTCCGACCGCTCGAAGCTCTCCTTCATCCCACTGCTCTCGCAGCTTGCTCTCAGCGGGGCCGCTCGGGCGTCTGCCACGTCCACCAGCGCGGTGCAGCTCAATTACCTCCTCCTTCTTGTGTGGAGCCGTTCTCGGAGCCCGCAGTAATCCCTGGCTGCGTGTGAGGGGTTGTTCCTCTTCTGAGTCTCCCGGTGACTCACTGATTTCGGAAACCACCATCACCGCCTCTTTCTCTGTGCGTCCCCTCCTTTCCAGTCCCGTGCATGCAGCTGCTTTCGCGACCTCTCCCAAGACAGGCCGCAGTGGAGCTGGCACCATCTCCGCTGGCATGTGGACTTTGCGGAGTGCTGCCATCAGAAGCTCTGCTGCCTGCGCCGCCTCCCGCTCGGCCTCCGCCAACTGTTCTAGAGTCATGCCGAGGCTGGGGCCTTTGTATGCCGAGGTTGTTCCTCTTTCCCTAGCTCCGCGACCGCTTCCTCTTTCACGTTCCTCTTTCTTTTTGGAACAGGAGTTGTTTCCTCCGGGAAGGTTTGTGCCGGCTTCTCACTTCGGCTGGTGTCTACCGGCGCATTTGTTCTGGTCTGGCTCAGCGTTGCTGCTGCTTTCTACACCACTGACGCCGCTCGAGCCTGAAGTTGTGCCTCTCGCCATAGGGAGCCAGCGGATGGCTCCGGGCGGTAGAGTTTGTCGCCAGCCTTGTACCTCTTCCCCATCTTATGTTCTCCTTCTGCTCCTGGCTGCCTTGCCGCGGTCCTGTCTACTGTTGCTTCCCTTGCTGCCTCCGTCGCTGTACTACCTGCTCGCACTCTGACCGCCTCCGCGGTTGCCTGTGTCTCTGTTGCTACATGTGCCTCCGTGGCTGCTGGCCCTGCTACCTTATCTATCGCTATTTCCGTTGCCTCCGCTGTCACTACTGTTGCTACCTCTTCCTTTGCTTTTGCCGCTTCTGTTGTTGCTGCTGTTGCCTCTACTTCCGCCGCTTCCACTGCTGCTGCTACTGCCTCTGCCACCGCCACTACCGCCGCTGCCTCAGCTTCCCCCATGTTTTCCATTATGAGTTCTTCTAGAGCTTCCTTGTCTGTCTTAGGTGCCGCCTCCCGTTCCTTGGCCAATCGGGCCTCCGTCTCCGTGGCCTTTCCGGCCACCCGTTCTGTCTCAGCTGTCCCTTCCTCCCATTCCTTCCGCAGGCATTCCTGCATCTGTTGCAACTGAGGGGAGGACTGGGTGTATTCGCGTGCCTCCTCCACCTCCGCATCCCTCCTGCTCTTGTCCTCTCGGCATACTTCCGCTGCCTCCTTGGCCTAGTATCGCACCTCTTCTTGCTTGAGGTTCATTCCCTTTCCTTGAACCACGGTCCAGTGTGTCTCCGCAACCGCTGCCGCTACCCTGGTGCGTATCACATTCTGGAGCGTCAGCGTCCAGTATTTTTCCATGACTTCCATCCAGCATCCCTCAGGTACCTGGGTGTTAGCAAGCCGCGATCTTTCTTCTTGTGGGTACTGAAGGCCTTCATCTGGCATAGACGAGGTTGAGCAAATATCCCCACCTCCATTCGTCTGCCGCGGACCTCCGCCGCGGTGCCTCTGCCGATCCGGATGTCTGGTCATTCACATGGTATAGGATGAGGGCCGTGGCCCTCTCCTGGAGCAGGTGCACGTACCGTCTCTCTAGACTGCTCCAGTGGTCCTTTCGCACCATGTTCTACCACACTCAAGCGGCTTCCAGTGATGGGTCCGCTCGCTCGGTGTCCAGTAGTTCCACGACGCCAGTCATGCCACTCGCCACCCCTGGTTTGATGTTCTGGCTATCCCGCAGCGCCAAAACAAGGCGCTCTGCACCTGGTGTCTCTCGCAGGAGCACCTGCCTCTCGTGCACTCCGAGGGCCACCACCCCCGTGGCTGCTCCCTTTAGTACTACCTGCCACATCCTGCTGAACAGTGAATCCTCGAATTTCGCGGGGATCACTTCCGGAATCTCTGTAAGCAACTGGAGCATGACAGTGCTTACCACCTCCTGTAGTAGGGCTTCCTTCGGCTGCTCTTCGCTGTCTCTCGAGCTTTCCTTGAGATATGTTCTCGCCCCCTCCATCACCGTTCCTGTGCCCAGAAGTGGACGTGCGGCTTGCCGAGTTGGACTACCGCGCCAGGTCGGCGGTAAGTGAGAGAGCGCCGGCGTGGCCGGGGAGGGGACTGTGTTAGCCAAGGTTTGAGCTTCATCTTGCCGGCTTGGTGTTGGGGTTGTTCTTGCTGTTGCGTGTGTTGCTCCTACTGCTGGCTCCATGCGCCTGAAGGTCCGCGTCGGTGTACTTGTGGTCGGGCATTGTCTCGACGGGCCTGGTGATCTGGCCACCGGTGGCGTGACCTGCGTTGTTGTTTGTACCGCGGGATTGGACCGCGGTTGGGTTGCCGCTGCTGGTCTTGTGGTTGGTGTCAGGGTTGTCCTTGCGGCCGGGCTGGGCCGCGGTGAGGCCGCAGCCGCCGTTGGTGTGGCCGTCACCGGTGTCGGCGGAGTTCTCGTCGTCGAGCCAGGTTGGGACATGCCTGTTGCGGCCGTGGGTGGTGTTGGTGTCCTTGCAGGCATAGTCCTTGTCGTAGGGCCCTGCCGCGGTAGGGCCGCTGTTCCATTTGGTGGTGTTGGTGTTCGTGCCGAACGGTGCCCCGCGCCCGTGTTAAGAGCAGGGCGGCGTAGCTGCCGCCGGGAGGACCCACCCCCCCCACGACGAAGGCGCGGACCCCGTGCCTTGGTTGCGTGCCATGTCGGATGTTCCGCGGGCGAGAGCCCAGCTCCGCGTTATTCGCCGGGTGTGTCGAGCGCCAGTGAGAGCTGAGTCAAAAGTGGAGAGGACCGCTCTCGGAGATGGCCGATGTGAGGTAAAGACCGGGGTGAATGATCGAATGCCGGAACTGGAAATGAGACTGAGGATGCCAGCACCGATTAATATATCTGCTTGGTGCGGCGCGAGCCAATCCGCGTCGAGCAATATGTCGTATGTGCAGACATTGCAAACCTGGACAGTTCGTACCGCATGCACGTTCGCCACCTGCATGGGGAGGCCCGCGATCTGTCCGAGCGGCGCGTCGATGTCTTCAGTAGAGATGGAGAAGCGGAGTCGAGTGGGTTGGATGAGGTGCTGTATGTGGAGCGAGCGGACCATCCGGAGCGCAATCGTGGTATGGGTGGCACCAGTGTCCACGATGGCCACGAACTTGCGTCCACATATCCACACGTAACACCATGCCACGTGGACATCGGAGGGTGCGGGCGGTCCGGGGGTGAGGGCCGCGGGTGCCCAGGTGCAGGATGCACGTGCAGCGGCACCGCGTACACTGGAGTGGGTGAGGATGATGTTGCGAGACAACAGGCGGATGCCGGTCAGGCTTTCTCGTGTGCACGAGAGGTGGATGTCAAGAGGGGAAAGGGAGGTATTGTGAGTGTTGAAAAGGTCGCGGAGACTTTCTGCAGACGCAGGGGAGTGGAGGAGGAAGTCTACCAGAGTGAGGGGATGGCGGTTCTCAAGAAGTGTTGTGGCGGAGGCTTGAGACTGTGGTTCGCTAAATGGGGAAGTATGTGGTGGAGCAGCGGACGCTCTCGAGGATCGCGGGTTTTTATGTCGTGGGGGAAGATGGGGAGCAATTTCCTCCAACGTCCAACCGCGGATAGTGGGGTTGTACCTGCGAGCAAGTTGCAGGCCAGACACGGGGATGGCTGGTAGAATCTCAGCGGCGGTCCACTCCGCGGCGAGATCGAGCTCATTCAAGAGCTGCAAAGCGACTTCCTTTTCCTCCTCGTCGAAGTCGCCTGCCACTCCCTTCCATTCTGCCTCGGCGGGAGGAGGTGGTATCCCGATGTCTAGAACATGTCCTTTAATGTTTAGGGGTGCCTCCGCTGTGTTTGGCGGTACCTGGTCTGGGTCTGGCCAGCCAGTGCGCAGAAGTCGGCTCAGGGCATCCACGTTGCGGTTTGCAAATGCAGGCTGGTACTTGATCTTCATGTTGTAACCCTGGAGAAGGAGTGCCAACTTGGCGAGGATGCCCTCATGGTTTTGAGTAGTTAGGAGGCACTGCAGCGTCTGGTGGTCTGTAAGAACCGTGAACGCCTTGCCATTCTTGATGTAATCGCGGAAGTGTTGGAGCGCCCAGAGGACAGCCAGGCATTCGCGCTTCACCGGAGGGTACTTCCGCTCTCCTTCTCTGAGGGCACGACTAGCGTAGGCAATCACCTTCTGTGTGGGTTCCTGCACCGTCTGGGAGAGGATGGCCCCAAGCCTGTCCCGCGACCAGTCGATGGTGACAGAGAACGGGAGATTGAAGTCGGGGAACTCTAGCATGGGCGCAGAAACGAGGTGGTGCTTTATTTCCTTCCAGGCATCCGCGCATGCCGATGTCCATTCAAGCGGCACGTCTTGGTGCGTCAACTCCTGAAGCGGCTTGATGACACGCGTGTGGTCACGCACAAACTTCCGGTAGAATGAGACAAAACCCAGGAAGATCTTGACTTGTCCCGCGGAAGTGGGCTGGCGCCACTCCTGTAGTGCCGCGATCTTTTCCGGGTCCGTCTTGATGCCATCCGCGCTCATCACGAAGCTGAAGAACTCCATTTCTGTGGCTCCGATGGAGCACTTGGCTGCCTTGAGCTTCAGGTTGGCCCTGCGGAGGGCAGCGAAGACAGCGGCCAGGGAGGAGAACAACTCTTCAAAGTTGTGAGCCGCGACCATGATGTCGTCAATGTAGCAACTGACATTTGGAATTACGCGGAGGGTGGAGTCCATGACCCGCTGAAATGTTGCGCTTGCATTGCGGAGTCCAAAGGGCATGCGCGTAAATGCATATAGGCCTTTTGGTGTCACAAAAGCAGTTTTGGCGATGGAGTCCGGGTGCATTGGAACGGCGTGAAAGGCAGCCTTCACGTCGAGCTTTGCAAACCATGCGCGACCCTGCTGGCGCTCTTGTATATATACAATCAGAGGCATGGGGTACGCATCTTCTTCGGTCACGCGGTTGAGATCGCGGAAGTCGATGCAGAATCGCTTGGACCCGTCGGGCTTCCCAACGATGACCAGATTGGCACGCCAGGGGCTGACGATTGGGACGATCACCCCCTGCGCTTTGAGCTCTGCGAGCCCCTTTGTGATGATCTTTTCTTGCTCTAGAAGGATGCGCCGCACCTTCTGTTTTGTGGGCGCGGAGTCCCCCGTGGAAATGACATGGAAGGCTTTCACGGCCCCCAGGTCAACCGCGGAACCAGCGAAGATGTCCGCGAATGCGTCCAACAGATCACGGAAGTCCTGCTTCTGTGCGGGCGAAAGTCGTGAGTGGATCATGTGATCCCAGCGCGGTGGTGGTGATGGTGCTGTGTCGCGGAATGGGTAGAATTCCTCTTCTTCTTTGAGTTGATGGCCATCTCCTAGGACTCGTTGTCCCCTCTGCCACAGTCCCAGAAGGTTGGTTTGCACTCCGGGCTCGCTTGACTCCCCCGCGAGTTCCTGCCATTCTCCTATTGTGACTTGTTCCGCGGCAGGCATATCAGCCGTGATGGAGGGCAATCTACTTGTATGAGCTTGAGAGTCCTCTGCCGCTGCATCCAGGAGGGAGAAGGACTCGCCGCCGGTCATAGGCACCGCTACCCTGTCTCCGATTGTAGTGGAGCAAAATGCGTCTTCCCTAGAAGCGAAACTGAGTTGCATGATTCCAAGGGAGAAAAGAAGGTTGGCCCGTCGCGGTACCAGGTAATCCATGCCCAGGAGTACGTCATACGTCCTGGCCTGCGTGACTTGGACCTTCAATGGTTCATGAAGAGATCCCACCTGCATGGGTAGGCCGTGAACTTCCCCATCTCCATAGTCCATTCCGCCCACTGAGTTGGTGAAAAGGCGTCGGGTAGGGAGGATGCGGTCTGTCCATCCGACCACTAGAAGGACGCGGAACGCCACGGTGGTGTGAGTGGCCCTTGTGTCAATTATGGCCAGGAATTTCCTTCCACATATCCAAACCATGCAGCAGGCAACGTCGTAATGGTTGTCATCACAGCGCGGTGGTTCCAAGGGCTGTGGTGTCCATCCCCATTCTTCTTCCGCAATGCTCAGCGCGAGTGAAGTATTAGGCACCGTACGGCGGGTGTTCTGTGTGCTAGCGTTGGGCGCGGTGCAACTACGGGAGATGCCCACAGCTTGGAGGTGTTGATTGGCTCTGGAGAACTCCTCCTTTAGTCGTGGTACGATCTCTGGGTGTATGCGCAGGAACTCAAAGAAGTTGACTTCCGCGATGGGGGTGGTGAACAGACGATGGATGGTATCAGTGCTTTCCTCCGCGGCGGCTGAGGCTGTTTTAGGCGTTAGCAAAGATGAGGCAGGTTGCTTTTCCACTGCGGGTGGTGATTTTGCCTGCGGTCGTTTCTCCGGCACGACGGTACGTTTAGCAATGGCCTCTTGGAATCATTCCTCTGCGGCCTCTGCCTTACGCCGCATATCTTCCTGTACTCTGGCGGCCATCTGTAGGTCCTATCCGCGCAAGCCTAATTCTTGGGCTCGTGCAATGAGAGTTGTCTCTGCAGCGGTGGGGGGCAACTCTGTAGTTTTGTCCTCCGCCATTTGCAGCCCCAACTTGACATTGCGGGCTCTGCTCGTGGAGTTCGCGGGTGCCTGTGGATTGGGCAGAATGCCTTGCCCTACCAGGACAGTATGGGTTTGATGATCTGGTGCCTGCCGCCCAGATTGCGTCTGCAATTGAGGGTGCTGATCCGGCCATGGTTGATTATAATACCGCTGCCACTGTTGCACCATAGGGTCCTGCTGCGTGGGATCAGTTCGCGGAACACCTTATCTTTTCCGCGGACAGTCTCGAGCGATGTGCTCTAGGCTCTGGCAAGTGTAGCATGCCTTAGGCTTGGGTTGGGAGGCCTGTGCTGCTGGTGCTGGAGTATGAGGATCTCCACCCTGGTGCCGCCGCGTCGACCGCTACCGTGTGAAAATGGCTGTGGCATCCTGCACCACATCCTGTAGTGACTGTTAGCGCTCAGGGATCATCAAACTGCTGATCTCATCAGGAAGTTCGCAGATGGGATTTTGCAGGAGGACCCACAGAGGCTGTCCTTCCCCTTGAGGGTTCTTCGCGATTGACGCCCAAGTGAGGAACTGATCCAAGAACCTTCGGATGTCGGTGTCCTTCCGTATCACCTCCTTCTCAATTTTGCGGAGTGCTTATCCCTTGCTCAGCCGCTTGAAGCGCTCGATCAGCGCGTTGCCAAAATCCTTGAAATAGTTGAACGGTGCTCGTGCATTGTACCAGTCCTCCGTCGCACCCTGAAGACGGAGCTCCGCGGTGGCCAGGCAAAGGTCTGGTGGGATCCGTCCTATGCTGGCATGTATCGTTATCTGCTTCAACCATGTCCATGGGTCCTCTTCAGGGGTCCCTTTGAAGATCTCCAGCCGTGGAATGTTAGCTGGCTGTGCGCGTACATACTGTAGCTTGGGTACAGTATTTCGGTTGGCCATGGATATTACCGTGGAGAACGGGTGCGAGGCTGGGAGGGGGGGTGGAGTGTGCGGTTGTGACCGCCAAGTAACCCACATGGCTAGTTTGCGGCTCCCCCTGGGGTGCAGGTGTGGGGTTGTTCATAGGGACTGTCGCCGAAAGAGCATAGTAGTGAGTCACAGGGGTCGCCTGCGTCGCGTAGGGTGCGGAGTAGAAGGTAGTCCCAAGGGGTGGTGCCTGTGTGTTCGGAGCAGCGGGAACCGTAGGTCCTGGCAACCAGTAGCCCTGAGGTATAGGATGTGATACTGCAGGGTGGTAAAGGGGGGTGGTGGTGGATACTGCCGGTGTCGTAGAAGTCCATGGGTTTGGCGAGAGCACTGGGTAGGCGGGGTGGGGTATACTGGTCTGTACCTGGCTGGTAGGTAGTGCTGGATGGACCGCAATTCCAGCTGGTGCGGTACCCATCAGTTGCTGGTGATAGATTGGATGTCCAGCCGCCACAGGCATCAGATGCGACGTCATAGGGGCCAATGGTTACTGTGATTGTATCTGCTGCATGGGCGCCTGCGGCAGCACTCCCGCCGCGGAGGGCGTGGCCCAGGTGCCCATCATCATCCAACCTGGTGGAGATATGGTAGAAGAGATTGTCGCGGACCCCGTGTACGGCAGAGTCCCTTGCAATGCTGGGTTGGGCTGTGGCTGGGGCCTTGTGATTGGCTGCTGGTTTACGTGGGATGGTTGTGCAGTCATGGGGGGTTTGGTGCATCATACCCCCTCCCTGTTCCCCTTGCAGTGTTCCTTGCCATCTAGTGAATTGTGGGCTGTGGCTCGCCGTCGTCATTACGCTTGGTGTCACTGGGATGTCCGTGGTAGCCAACCGCGGATTGACCTGTAGGGATGCTACTTCCATCGCGTTGGATGGTCCAACCCTGGTTGTCTGATTCCCCTCCACCTGTTCTGTTGTGGGTGGGTGGTGCTGCTGCCTCATCTCCGGCATCACAGGTGACCTGCCCAGCTGTTCGGTGCATACTTCCTGCAGAGGCTGTCTCACCCCCTTTTCTCCCTTTACCAAAGGCGAGCGTTCCGCTGGCATGGATCCCAGCTGTGCTTCATAGCGGTGAGCCACCCCGAAGGTGAGCTCCCTGGATACCAGCGGAGGTGAGGAGGTTTCCATCCATGCAAGGGGCGCGGATGGCAGGTGCTCCTTTGCTGCTGCCCATGACTGCTGCATGCCACCGCGCCGCTGATAAACTGGTCCTTGATATGCCAGTGATCTCCTGGTCTCGGAGAGTCCGTCTGCTGGCAATGGCACATTGGAAAACCACATGTGCTCCATAGAGTCGTCGGCCTGGAGCTGGTGGGTTCCGCGCATATCTTGGCTGTGTACGCTTTCCACCTCCACGCGGTCCTGTAGCGCGTTCATGATACGCCGCCAGTGTAGCTGTTCCAGCCACTCGGTGACTCTTCGGTGCTGTCCCAATGGATCCGCGCCCGGCGATGAACTGACATGCGTGCGAGAGTCTGTGGGAAAGGTCTCCCTGCTGCCCGCCTCTATGGCTGCACGGCGCGGCAAGAAGTGGCATACAAAAGCTTGCTGTGAATGCTGTTGGTGCCGCCTCCGCGTATCTTGATGTACAAAGCTGGCTGCTGACATGTATGACTGAATGTGAAGGCTCGTGCAGTTTTACTAGCAAAGAGCAAGGAACTGTCCATGCTCACCAAACCATGACACTGATACCCCCAATTTTACCGCGCACGTTGTTATTTCCGCGTTCTCTGACTCCGCGTTTGCTCTGTTCCGCGACCCTTTGGTTCCGCGGTTCTGGGCAGGACCGGCTTCTCGCTCCTCCGCTGCTTCTCCTGGTCTTTCCGCGGATGCTTCACACCTTCTAGGTCCCACTCGTGGGTAGTGCTCCGCGGCTCGCTCCTTATCGGAACGAGAGTCAGCCACCTCGTGGCCTCCGACTCCTATGCCCGCGGATCCTCGTTCCGCGGTCGTGCGTAAGGCCGCGATAGCCAATACTTTGGGTCTACAACAGTTCATCACGTTGGACGCTCTGAAGGAGGAAGCAGAACATCAGCAAAGGGAGATCAAGCGACGAGCGGCTCGAGAACAATCCGCCCCGAAAGAACATGTGGCGCCCACTATTTGCATGCCAACAGGAGCTTCAGTACCCAGCCCAATCAACCCCCATAACTATCTACCAGGGAGTTCCTATGGGTGCAGAGAATTCACCCATCGGCGCCGGAAGTGCCCCAATCTCACCCCAATAACCGGTGTGTCAGCTAGGGGAGGACAGTACCAAGGACGCGGATCGGCTAGAGCAGGACCTGCTACATCCCGGTAAGCTGTTGGTCCCAACAGCACCGCCCGCCCCTCTTGCCCGCTGGACAATGGACCGGCGCAATGGATGGTGCATGCACAGCAGAGGGAGACGGGATCGATACCAGCTGCTACTCAACCGTCTACTTCAGATACGCCTGCACGGAATGTGAGGCTCAGACTTCCCCGCTTCGAAGAACTGACCATGGAGACTCCCTCGACAGCCGCAGAGCAGGAGTTAGTCACGGTGGCTGAAGCATAAGGTGTGGAAGGATGGTCGATTGCGGAGATGTATGAACGCATGCATTCATATAAATAGCAACACGAACAGGCTGAAGTAGACCTACAAACATGTGTTGAAGTACGCGAGACACGCTTACCAAATCAGAATGTGGCGATGCCCTTACAGCCTCCATCCGAGCAGCGCACGCGCCCTCCAAGGGGTCCTACGCCACCGTGTTGCCAGAAGGTGACCTTTGGACCTTCAACACGCAACGAGCCCACGGCGAGCGCCATTACCTCCTTCCATCGCCCCTTTCAGGAGATATCCTTGGGACAATACTTACGGCAAAATCCCACTTGTCTCCCACACTTTGCAACGGTTGTGCAAGAGTACGCAGAGAAGCTTCAACCAGCTAGCATTTGCCTTACCTGCACTCTGACCCCACATGATCGACTGAACAGGGTAGCCATTCAATCTGAACCTGATACATGGGGTTGGGGCCTATGCCCCTTACACCACCGTGAACGCAAGGTCCCTACCATGAAGGGACTAGCTGTTTTGTGTGGATATGCGGCAAGAAGTTCCTAGCAATCATTGACCCTGGCGCTACCCACACTACGGTAACACTTGAAGTTCTGCAAGCGGTCGGCTGGCATCACAGGATTTGACCAACAACCAAGGTGTTCATAAATGCATCCGTAGGCATGGATGCAACGCACGGTGTCGTGGATAACCTTCCCCTACAGGTGGGCCTCACCCATGAAGTTGTACGAATACAGGTCACGGTGGCCCGCACCTAGGATGTCCTGTTGTGAACAGATTATCTCATTCCTCGACAAGCGGATTTGTTCTATACGGAGGGAGTCATGCAGTTGACATTATCGGGATATGCCATCTGCGCAAATCAGATCGTGGGACCAAGGACGTCAATGCCCACAAAGGTTGGCCACCCCTTCTCCTTGGAGGAAGCCTACGCTAAAGACCACGCTGCCAGGACTTCTATCCTGGCATTTCCAAAGCACAATGCCCCACCCGTTATGTCATCACAAGTCGAGGAAGAAGAGATGATGGGTCGCATGTCCACACCAAAGCAGCCGTGCCCTGAAGGAGCACAAGCCGCTCCGACGGATGATCGACCACACCTTCCGATGGGACTCATACCAAGACCGTCCGTGAAATCTCGAACATGGTTGTTCTTTCCCACAACCAACAGCCACCCCAGTGATCCCAGATAGGCACCAATCCCCTCCACTCATCCTGGGCCTCTTCAAGCCTCGGACTGCTCTCTTGTGCAGGTGACCGTGCCACCAACGATTCTAGATAATCTTGCCAAGGAGGCGGAGCGCAAGGGAAAAATGCTAGTGTGTAACAGCGACATTGCCCTCTGTAAAGATGTCAGCTCAGATGATTCGGATGAAGAACCAATGAGTGACGTCAGCTGGCTGCGCCTCGATGACAAGCCCCCTCAATGTCACTCAAAAGCGCTTACCATCTCACCATGCGGATCCCACAATGTCAACTTGCAGGTCTATGACTATTGGGATCTTAGAGCCGGTCTGGTGGGAGACAAAGAGCCACCACTACCCACGGTCCCACATTCCCAATGATGGAACCACATGCTCTACAAGCGCTTGACAGAGGAATGGAGACAAGAAGTCAAAGAGCTCCTCACGTACCACAAAGAAGTATTTGCCGGCAAGTCAACGGAGATCGAGGCTATCGACACAGTCCATGTCATTGGAACAGGAGACGCGCCTGCACATACGCAGGGGGTTCGACGTTTGCTTCAGGACCAGAAGGACATCATCAACAAAGGCCTGCGCGAACTCAAGGCACACAGTGTGATAGTTGAAGTGGAAAGCCCGTGTCGCTCCAATCTAGTGATTGTGGGGAAACCGGATGAGACAAAGCGGTTCTGTGTTGACTTCCGTGACCTTGACAAAGTCAGTGTTGAAGATGCATATTCCATGCCACTCATTGTTGACATCCAAGAACGCCAGCGTGGGAAGAGTTGGTTTGCCAAACTTGACGTCAAATCTGCCTTTCATACCATTCCTATGGATGATACTTCTATGCTGAAGACGGCCTTCATCACTCCGGACGGGCTATGTGCCTTCACCCGTATGCCCTTTGGCCTCCGCAATGCGAGTGTTACGTTTCAACGCGTGATGGATCTGTTGGCCTGAGGGTGAGTGTGCACCCTAGAGGGTCCCTAGCAATGGCTGTTTCACACCACCAACTGTTTTTGGAGAGACTCAAACTGTGGAGGCAACTGGTTCCAAGGATGGCAAAATCTGGTCAGAGAGTGAGGCAATAGTTTTGGCCTCAATTGGATGGGAAATAACACTTGATCAAGGCTCACAAGCAATGGAATTTTATAGCCAATGATCTAAGCTTTCTAGATCATTGGCCTTCTAGAAACTTAAAGAGGAACTCTAGAGGTTGAGCTAGCTTCCTGGCATCTATTTTCCACCTCCCTTGAGGCAGGGCAGAATTTCATCTTGTGGGACTTGAACCCGGGCCCCTGCCTCTAGAGGTGGACACCATTAACCACTAAGCCACTAAGGCTTGTCTTTTTGGTGTTCCTTTTTGGAGTCACTCCTGCCATGGTGAGGAGCATCATTCCAACAATCTCCCCCTTGCGCATCACCCATGGCAGTCCTCCATACTCAACCTATAACTGAGGAGACTTTCTCCTCATGGGAGGCGAGCTTACATTTTACTGCTCCCTCCCACTCAGCCCCATCCTTCTTGTGCAGTGCCTCCTTGAAACTCCTCTTGCGCGAACCCAGTCCAAATGCCCTTGTCGGCATCGTATCTTTTTGTCCTTCTTCGCACACGGCTGCTTGTGCGGGGCTGTTGAGGCGGTTGTTCTTGTTGCTGTCCCCTTTCTGCGCCATCCTCTCCAAGCGCCTGCTCCACCTCTCTTGGAGACCTTGGAGACATCGGTCGACTTCCCGCCTCCACGTCTATCTCCGGTGCTTTGGATTCTTCATCTGAACTGGCCGCAACAAATTCTGCCGGTCGCCCATCCCTCGGACGATCCTCTCCGGCTGGTGCTGCTGCGAGGACGTCACCCTCATTCACGTCCTCCGGCGTCTCCCCCTCAAGGAGTGGCATCCACTCCCCCCTCTTGGAGAAACCTGCCTCCTTGTCTGTCCAACGGTTTTCTCGTCGAATGTGACGTCGCAACTCCACACAATCTGCTGCCTCCTTGGGTCAAAGAGCCGATATGCCTTGCTTCCGCTCTCATATGCAAGGAAAATACACCGACGGGTACGCGGGTCCAGCTTGCTCCGTCCCTCACGTGCCTGCACTATTCCATGTGCAACACAACCAAACGTGCGGAGGTGACCCACCGCCGGCTTCCTCCCGCTCCACACTTCTTGTGGCGTCTTCCACACATTGCTCTCCTTGTCCTTCAGCGGCTTGGTCGGCATGAGATTCATGATGTACGCTGCTTTCCTTGCCGCCTCCGCCCAATACCGTTGTGTAAGGCCAGCGTCGCTCAACATGGATCGCACCATGTTAAGGATTGTGCGATTCGCTCTCTCTGCGACGCCATTCTGTTGTGGGGGGTGTGGAGTTGTTTTCTGCCACTCAATCCCCTTGCTCTTCATCCTCCCAAGGCATCCCGCATATTCACCGCCGTTGTCACTCCGGAACGCCTTCACCTTCAACTCTGTTTGTC
>SZWC01010405.1:53999-65907 GCA_023375785.1 Penium margaritaceum | reverse complement strand
ATGTTGTGTCCAAGAAGCTACAGAATTTCTTTCTTGGAAGCTTCCACAGCAAACAATATATGCATGGGGCCAGGATCAAACTCATTACCTCTCACTTGGCCAAATCAACAAAATGGCCAAGGCAACCACTCACCCACATGGTGCACTCACAGGTCATATCTCACAAGAGACAGAGCATAGGTAAGTCACACTACAACGGATCTAGGGGTCATAACTCCACAAGGGGCAGAGCATTCTTGATCCGTCATACAACACTGAACAAGGGGCAAAAACATTCAATATCGACATCATGGAGATCATGCAGCAGATTGAGTCACTCGGAGCAGAGTGCGTGGCCACTGGTTGGGAGGTTGACTCTCAGTTGCAAGCTATGATCCTCCTTCTGGCCTTGCTGGACAGTTGGATTCCCATGATCACAGTCCTTGGTGGCTGGCCTTCCGACGAGTTGAAGTACCCAAAGGTTGCAAAGAATGTGCGCAATGAGTGGATACGACGTGGCAGTCGTGAGAGTGCAGCGGCATCAAGTTCAACTTACACGGTTCATCCTCACAGTGGAAGCCGAGGAAACAAGTGGAAGGGTGCCAAACAGGGCACTAAGATGGGTGACAAGAAGGGGGAGTGCTTCAACTGCAGCAAGGAGGGCCACCATGCGCGCAACTGTCCCAAGAAGAAGCGAGACCGGTCGCAGCAGGACAGGAAGAAACACGAGCAAGCCCTTATGGCGTACAACTCCACAAACGTAAAAGATCCGGGAGTTGTTGTCATTGACTCCGGATCAGGCGGCCACACACAATGCAACACGGCGGCATTTGTCACCTCGGCGCCTTGGAGAGACGCCTGACGGTGGCCAACGGCGCAACAAAGGTGGCCGCCAGTGAGGGTAACATCCACATTGTGTCCATTGTGGATGGCGAACCTCCCACGAGCACAATCCACGACGTGCTCCACATACCCAACTTTGGGCAAACCTGCTCTCCATCAGCCGCCTTACCGACAAGGGACTTGAGGTGCTCTTCACAAATGAGGAGGCCGTCATCCACAAGGAGGGCAAAGGCAAGGTTATTGCACACACGAGGAGAGAGGATGCCCTGTACCTGCTACGCGCAAAGATCCTCGGCAGCCGGGCGGGGTCCAACGCCGCCAATCTTGCAACGAAGGACAAAGGAGACCTGGACCTATGGCACCGCCGACTTTGCCATGTTTCTCCATCGATGGTGAAAGAGATGGCAAAGGGAGAGGTGGTGCAGGGTCTCCAAATTAGTTGCCTTGATGGAACCAAGGAGACTTTATGTGAGTCATGCGTTATCAGCAAATCAACGCAGCAGCCGTTTGTGGCAAAGGGGACGCGTGCATCAACAAAGTTGGCAGTGGTACACACAGATGTGTGTGGACCACTTGAGAACTCCATCGGTGGAGCTCGCTACTTCCCCACTTTCATCGACCACCACACCCACAAATTGTACCTCTACCTCATGAAGCGGAAGAGCGAATTCCTTGCATACATGCAAGATTTTGTGGCAGATGTGGAGCGGCAGACAGAGTTGAAGGTTAAGGCATTCCGGAACGACAACGGTGGTGAATATGCGGGCTGCCTTGGGTGGGTGAAGAGCAAGGAGATTGTGTAGCAGAAAACAACTCCACACTCCCCATAGACGAATGGCATTGATGAGAGAGCAAATCGCACAATCCTTAACATGGTGTGATCAATGTTGAACGACGCTGGCATTCAACAACGGTATTGGGCGGAGGCGGCACGGACAGCGGCATACATAATGAACCTTACACCGACCAGACCATTGAAGGACAAGGAGAGCAAGGTGTAGAAGACGCCACAAGAGGTGTGGAGTGAGAGGAAGCGGGCAGTGAGTCACCTCCGCACGTTTGGTTGCATTGCACATGCGGTGGTGCAGGCACATGAAGGGCAGAGCAAGCTGGATCCACGAACCCGGCCGTGTATTCTCCTTGGGTACGAGAGCGAAAGAAAGGCGTACCGACTCCTTGACCCGAGGAGGCAGCAGATTGTGCGGAGTCATGACGCCACGTTTGATGAGAAAAGCCGTTGGACGGACAAGGAGACATGTCTCTCCAAAAGGGGGGAGTGGTTGCCACTCCTTGAGGGGGAGAAGCCGGAGGAAGTGAATGAGGGTGACGTCCTTGTAGGAGCATGAGGCGGAGAGGATCGCCGAAGGGATAGGCGAGCCGTAGACTTTATTTCGGCCAGTTCGGATGAGGAATCCGAAGCACCGGAGATGGACATGGAGGCGGGGAGTCGACCGATGTCTCCAAGGTCTCCAAGAGAGGGGGAGCAGGCGCTTGGAGAGGATGGTGCCGAAAGGGGACAGCAACAATATCAATTGCCTCAAGAGCCCTGCACGAGCAGGCGTGTGCGAAGAAGGACAAAGAGGTACGATGCTGACAAGGGCGTTTGGACCGAGTTCGCACAAGTCTTCTTCATGCAAGAGGAGGCAAAAGGAGGCACTGCACAAGAAGGATGGGGCTGAGTAGGAGGGAGCAATAAAACATGAGCTCGCCTCCCATAAGGCAAAGGGCACTTGAGTTGCGGGTTGAGCATGGAAAACTGCCATGGGTGATGCGCAAGGGGGAGATTGTTGGAGAGATGCTCCTCACCCTTGCAGGAGTGACTCCAAAAAGAAACACCAAAAAGACAAGCCCGAGTGGCTTAGTCGTCAATGGTGTCCACCTCTAGATGCAGGGGCCGGGTTCAAGTCCCACAAGATCAAATTCTGCCCTGCCTCAAGGGAGGTGGCAAATAGATGCCAGGAAGCTAGTTCAACCTCTAGAATTCCTCCTTGAGTTTCTAGGAGGCTAAGTGAGGGTCAAGGAAGGTGGCACACCTTCTAGAAGGGGTGACTTGTTCTACAAGGCATCTAGGGGTGTTTTGGTCTTCTGGATACCTTCCCTCCTACTAGAAGCAAGCTAAGGAATCTAGGAAGGGGCAGAAGCTTCTAGAGGAAGGAAGGGATACCTTCCTAGGTGGAAAAAAAAGGATAGCCTACTCTAGAAGCCATAGAATCTGCTAGGAAGCTTCAAATCTGGCATGCTTTGGTGTTCTGGAAAGCTTGGATCAGTGGCTATAAAATTCCACTGCTTGTGAGCCTTGATCAATCATTCATTCCCAGTAAATTCAGGCCAAAATTATTGCCTCACTCTCTGATCAGTTTTCTTCCATCCTTGGAACCAGTTGCCTCCACAGTTTCAGTCTCTCCAAAAAAAGTTGGTGGTGTGAACCAGCCACTGCTAGGGACCCTCCAGGATGTACACTCACCCTTACGCCAACAGTCTCAATGACGAGATTTATGTGATATAGCCACTAGGTTTCACCAATGGCACCACCAAGGTCTCGTGATTACAAAAGGCTCTTTATGAGCTCAAGTAGTTGCCGTGTTACTCAAACATGGAGATCACCTCCAGTCTTGAGGGAGGTATCTATCACCCCAAGACCACAAATCCAACGCTCTTTTTGGGCGCTCTGTCAGAGCCCCTTTTTCCCATCCTTGTCTACATCAATGATCTGCTGGATACCTCATCCAGTCCCACTGCAATCCAATCAGTCAAGGACCTTGTGTAGTCTGCATGCAAATTCAGGGACCTGAGCCTAGCTCATGTCTTGCTAGGGATGGAACAAGAGCATGATGGACAGTACAAAACATCGCAGTCTTGGAGAGTATTTCACTTGCTTCTTGGCTGACATCCCTACACATCCACTCTGATGAACCCAGTAGGCCAGCGCATGTTGAAGCCTTTTCATTGATCGTGGCTGGGGGAGACTGTCGATGTCACCAGTCACCTCAAAGTGATCAGATCCCTCATGTACTTTGCCACCACGACGTGGGTAAAAGCCGCTTTCTTGGTCAACGTCTTGACCCAGTTCTCTTTGTTAGCTATTGAGCTAACCCTCTCTTATAGAGAAGGCGTAAAACTGAAAAGATCACGAAGGTTTTTACACCGTCTTCCTTTGCAAGCATGTGTCATGCACCCCAAACTTCATCATGCATACAATTCAACTTTAAGGATACTAACGCCTTCGCATTGTATCTCAAAAAGAACTCAAATCGTCAATACGCAAGAGAGAATCAAGCAAGGGTTGATTGATCACCATACAAGACAGTTCCGTTTATAGCTGTGTGTCCAGTCCTAGAACTCGAAAGCATGTTCCTGAGAAGTAGCCTGACCCAGCCACATCACCGATAGACTTGTGTTATGGTCTTGATACATAAGCATCCTGGTGTCAAGGTAACAGAGCAACCATCTAGCTTCCAAGAAGCTATAGAATTTCTCTCTAGGANGAGGAAACAAGTGGAAGGGTGCCAAACAGGGCACTAAGATGGGTGACAAGAAGGGGGAGTGCTTCAACTGCAGCAAGGAGGGCCACCATGCGCGCAACTGCCCCAAGAAGAAGTGAGACCGGTCGCAGCGGGACAGGAAGAAACACGAGCAAGCCCTTATGGCGTACAACTCCACAAACGTAAAAGATCCGGGAGTTGTTGTCATTGACTCCGGATCAGGCAGCCACACGCAATGCAACACGGCGGCATTTGTCACCTCGGCGCCTTGGAGAGACGCCTGACGGTGGCCAACGGCGCAACAGAGGTGGCCGCCCGTGAGGGCAACATCCACATTGTGTCCATTGTGGATGGCGAACCTGCCACGAGCACAATCCACGACCTGCTCCACATACCCAACTTTGGGCAAACCTGCTCTCCATCAGCCGCCTTACCGACAAGGGCCTTGAGGTGCTCTTCACAAATAAGGAGGCCGTCATCCACAAGGAGGGCAAAGGCAAGGTTATTGCACACACGGGGAGAGAGGACGCCCTGTACCTGCTACGCGCAAAGATCCTCGGCAGCCGGGCGGGGTCCAACGCCGCCAATCTCGCAACGAAGGACAAAAGAGACCTGGACCTATGGCACCGCCGACTTTGCCATGTTTCTCCATCGATGGTGAAAGAGATGGCAAAGGGAGAGGTGGTGCAGGGTCTCCAAAGTAGTTGCCTTGATGGAACCAAGGAGACTTTATGTCAGTCATGCGTTATCAGCAAATCAACGCGGCAGCCGTTTGTGGCAAAGGGGACGCGTGCATCAACAAAGTTGGCAGTGGTACACACAGATGTGTGTGCACCACTTGAGAACTCCATTGGTGGAGCTCGCTACTTTCGCACTTTCATCGACCACCACACCCACAAATTGTACCTCTACCTCATGAAGGGGAAGAGCGAATTCCTTGCATACATGCAAGAGTTTGTGGCAGATGTGGAGCGGCAGACAGAGTTGAAGGTTAAGGCATTCCGGAATGACAACGGTGATGAATATGCGGGCTGCCTTGGGTGGATGAAGAGCAAGGAGATTGTGTGGCAGAAGAAAACTCCACACTCCCCATAGACGAATGGCATTGATGAGACAGCAAATTGCACAATCCTTAACATGGTGTGATCAATGTTGAGCGACGCTGGCATTCAACAACGGTATTGGGCGGAGGCGGCACGGACAGCGGCATACATAATGAACCTTACACCGACTAAACCATTGAAGGACAAGGAGAGCAAGGTGTAGAAGACGCCACAAGAGGTGTGGAGTGAGAGGAAGCGGGCAGTGAGTCACCTCCGCACGTTTGGTTGCATTGCACATGCGGTGGTGCAGGCACGTGAAGGGCAGAGCAAGCTGGATCCACGAACCCGGCCGTGTATTCTCCTTGGGTACGAGAGCGAAAGAAAGGCGTACCGACTCCTTGACCCAAGGAGGCAGCAGATTGTGCGGAGTCATGACGCCACGTTTGATGAGAAAAGCCGTTGGACGGACAACGAGACATGTCTCTGCAAAAGGGGGGAGTGGTTGCCACTCCTTGAGGGGGTGAAGCTGGAGGAAGTGAATGAGGGTGACGTCCTTGCAGGAGCACGAGGCGGAGAGGATCACCGAAGGGATAGGCGAGCCATAGACTTTATTTCGGCCAGTTCGGATGAGGAATCCGAAGCACCGGAGATGGACATGGAGGCGGGGAGTCGACCGATGTCTCCAAGGTCTCCAAGAGAGGGGGAGCAGGCGCTTGGAGAGGATNCCGATAGACTTGTGTTATGGTCTTGATACATAAGCATCCTGGTGTCAAGGTAACAGAGCAACCATCTAGCTTCCAAGAAGCTATAGAATTTCTCTCTAGGAAAGCTTCCGTAACAACCAACATGTGCATGGGTCCAGAATCAAACTCATGACCTCTCACTTGGCCAAATCAACAAAACGGCCAAGTTAACCACTCACCCACATGGTGAACTCAAACGTTACATCTTACACGAGACAGAGCATAGTTGAGTCACACTACAACAAATCCAGGGTTATACCTCCACAAGGTGAAGGACATTCTTGATCCGTCTGTGAACACTGAACAAGGGAGAAACACATTCAACGAATGTTTCCCTTGCATCATGCATCAGTTTTCATCATCATGGTTCATCACTTGCGTTGACCATGCTGATACGTTGCTTGCATGCATGGTGGAAATCCTTGCCAGTGGCTTTGTAAGCATGTCAGCCGGGCTCAGCTTGGTACCAACATACTCGAGCTCCACCGTCTGCTTGTAGACCAAGTCCCGATCACAGTGGTAGGGAATCTCGATGTACTTTGTGTGCCTGGACAGGACTGGACATGTCAATTGCACTCATGATGTGAATCTCGATGACCATCGCCGTTGCCTGTGGTGCCTTCATCTCAGGTAGGAAGTTACATAGCCTCTGCATCTCTTGAAAAACCTCAGCAATGACCATGTACTTAGCTTCAGCTGTTCATGAAGAGACACATTCTTACTTTCGACTCACCCAACTGACAGCACCTCCATCCACCACATACACAAAGCCGGAGGTAGATTTTTTTCAACGATAATGCCTCCCAAATCAACAGTGGTGTAGCACATAAGACAAAGTGAAGCAAATCCAGTGTTGCCTCCAAACTATGGCCCCACATGTCGCGTCCCCTCATGGTAGCACATGATGCGCTTCACAGCCTGCCAGTGTAGTGGACCAGGATTGGCCACTCTCCCTGTTTTGGAGTGTTCTCAAGTTTGAGAAGCTCTCCCTTACTCACTGAAAATTCGTGGAAATCCACGTCTTTGCTACAGATGATCTTCTTAGCTCCTTGGTCCCACATTCTATAAGCTCTGCACACAGTGTCATAGCCGATGAAAGTAGACTTTTGTACTCTTGCATCAAGCTTTCCAACGCCCTCACCCGCCTAGATCTTGGCAAAGCCAGTGGAACCAAACACCTTGAGATGGGAGGCATCCGGCTTCCTGCCTGACCATGCTTCTTGAGGCGTCATTAGCTACACTTTCTGCTTCTTCTTGCCTCTCCTTCGCACAGCTGGTACAAGTGTGATGTTCACAAGATAGGTTGACGTGCGTGCTGCTTCAGCCCAGAACGTAGGAGACATCTTGGTGTCAAAGAGCATGCACCTTGTTGTACCCAAGAGGGTCTGGTTCATCCTCTCTGCTATGCCAATGCTTTGAGGCAAGTAGGGAGAAGTTTTCTAGTGTTCAATACAGTGTGTCCTGGGCCACTCCCTGCAAGCCTCGTACTCTCCCCCATTGAAGAGCCTAAGTGCCTTCACCTTCTTTACACTCTGTTGCTCATCCATAGCAACGAAAGTTTGCCGATTCTCCTTCACCTCACTTTTCCTTTTGAGAAAGTATATTCCAGACCTTGCGGCTGTTACTGTCGATACATGGGAGAACATATCTGTTGCCTCCATTGGACGGTATGCAAAAAGGACCATATAAGACAGAGTGGATGAGGTCAAGGGGTGTCAGCGCATGCGTGCCATTGCGCTTGAAGAGTTTTTTCTTTGCCTTGCCTTGAATGCATGGCTCACACAAGATCCCGGCGTCCTCCGTCTCATCACCTAGCTCCATTCCACGTACTAGCTCCTACCTTTCCATGTGTCCTATAAGCGCCTATACGATAGGTTCTTGGACAGTGTGCACTGGCTAGAAAGAACAGCCCTAGCGGTTGTATTTGCTTGTGGTTTTGTTTCCAAATCTTCTGCTGCCACAGCTTCCTCACCTCCAACATTTCTTTCTTCATCAGAATCAACTTCACTGCTCTCCTCAACATCATTCTCCACCAAAGATTTAGCCGTTGACGTTGTCATCTTAGTCTGCAAGACGTGGAGTCCATTAACGCAAGGACCCTTTGCCACAACTTTCTTTCCAAAGTAGGAGATGTTGATGTCCTTGGTAGGAGATATTACTTCTTCCTTCTCTATAACGACAAATTTCATGACGTAGTGAGTAATCTTAGAGATGGAGAGCAAGTTGATTGTGAAGGAGTGCAAGTAGACTAGCCCCTCTAGCTTGAGGTTAGAGTCCACTCCGTTGACACCCACTGTGACCAGCCTCTCACCAATCCATGTGTTGCCCCAGCCTTGCCGTTGGGGACTCTCAAGTTCTAATTGCATGGAGCAAGAGAGATAAAGTCTCTCTTTTCATACATGGTGTGTTTTTTTGTTCTAGATTCAAGGCCGTAAGCTCCTCTCCCGAGTATTGCCCTCCTTTCTATTTGAGACAGAATCGGCCATCAAGCTTGTGGGATCCTTTCCACCATTTCCCCTTCGCCATTCATCCTCGTCTCCTCCCTCCTTCTTGGATGCCCAGCACCCCCAAGCCAGTGTCCAAACTTACCATAGCTATGAAAGTTTCCTTGGCGCTTTGCAACCCTTCCATTGTTGCCAATGTTGTTGTTTCCTTTATACCCACATGAGCAGGTATTGCAGAAGGTGCCACTACTCCTTGAAGCAAAGGCAGCCCTGTTTGCTTCACTTTTGCAATGACGCATGGCTTCATTCAACACATACTCCGAGATGGTGGTGTAGGAAACTCACTCTTCAGTCCACCCTCCAATCATTGTGATCATCGGACCCCAGCTCTCCGGTAGCCTAATCATGAAAATCGTGGCCTGCATATTGGATTTTAGGTCCCATCCTATGTCGGTGGCTTGTTTCAACAGCGCGAAAAGCTTCTGCATAAAGGTAGAGACATCCTCCCCTTCACCAAGCCTCATGCTGATAAGGTTTTGTAGACTGAAGAGATGCTTGGCATGTGACGAGGACTCAAACACCTTGACTAGTTTGGCATATGCTGCGGCTACCACTATACAACCGCTGATGTGTGAAAGGATTGAGAGTTGTATGGAGGACACAAGAATATCAAGAGCCTTCTTATTGAGCTTGACCCATGCCACATGGTCAGCACCCTCCTCCTTTGGTGCTGGGATTGTTTGGTCATTATATCCTAGCAAGTCTCTATCATCCATGATGATCTCAAACTGCCACTTCCAGAGATTAAACCCCGCTCCATCAAACTTGAAGATGGGAAATGGTTCCCCTGTTCCCCTGTCCCTACCATCCTTACAAGTACAACTCCTACAGTTGTTGCACCTGTTCGTGATGTTAATGCACCTGCGTTTGACGCCGCTGTAGGCTGTTGGTGAGAAGAGGCATCTGCTTGCCCTGTTTATGTCGACCCGTGCAAGAATATGTAGGCTGATGTCAGCTCCCAAGGCAGAAAGGTGTAGATGTGTCGCATTCTCCTCTGAGTAATGATTGACTTGCAAAGAACAAGGTTGGGTGAGAGCGAAGGCGCTCTCACTGCTTGTGACTTTAGTGGTTTCATGCGTGCATGAAACCACTAAAGTCACAAGCAGTGCAATCTCTCTAAGGGGAGGCGTGGGTCCATGTCCCTTTGCTAGATATTGAGCTAATCACCTCTGGCAGAGAAGCCACAAAACCAAAAGGCTCACAATGGTTTCTACACCTTCTTCCATTGCAGGCATGTGTCGCGCATCCCAAACTTCATCAGGCATACAATTCACCTTCAAGAGTACTAATTCCTTAGCATTACATCTCAAGAAGAACTCAAGTTGTCAATACACAAGAGAGAATGAAGCAAGGGATAATTGATCATCATACAAAACAAAACATTTCATAGCTGTCTATCCATTCCTAGAACTCAAAAGCACATTCTTGGAAAGTGGCATGACCCAGCCACATCATCCATATACTTGCGCTGTAAGCTTGACACATAAGCATCCTAGTGTCAAGGTGATAAACTAACCATGTAGCTTCAAAGAAGCAACAATGCTTCTTTCTTAGAAGCTTCCATAACAACCAAGATGTGCATGTGGCCAGGATCGAATTCATGACCTCTCACTTTGCCAAATCAACAAAATGGCCAAGTTAACCACCCACTCACAGGGTGTACTCATAGGTCATATCTCACATGAGACAGAGCAAAGTTGATTCACACTAAAATGGATCCGGGTGTCATACTGTTGTTCCTCTATGCCCCATGGCCACTGCTATGGCTTGACGGACAGGTTGGGCATGCACTGCTCCCTTGGAGTAAGTCCCCCAGACCTTGTTCGTGGTNAAGATAGGTTGACGTGCGTGCTGCTTCAGCCCAGAACGTAGGAGACATCTTGGTGTCAAAGAGCATGCACCTTGTTATACCCAAGAGGGTCTGGTTCATCCTCTCTGCTATGCCAATGCTTTGAGGCAAGTAGGGAGAAGTTTTCTAGTGTTCAATACAGTGTGTCCTGGGCCACTCCCTGCAAGCCTCGTACTCTCCCCCATTGAAGAGCCTAAGTGTCTTCACCTTCTTTCCACTCTGTTTCTCATCCATAGCAATCAAAGTTTGCCAATTCTCCTTCACCTCACTTTTCCTTTTGAGAAAGTATATTCCAAACCTTGCGGCTGTTACTGTCGATACATGGGAGAACATATCTGTTGCCTCCATTGGACGGTATGCAAAAAGGACCATATAGGACAGAGTGGATGAGGTCAAGGTGTGTCAGCGCATGCGTGCCATTGCTCTTGAAGAGTTTTTTATTTGCCTTGCCTTGAATGCATGGCTCACACAAGATCCCGGCGTCCTCCGTCTCATCACCTAGCTCCATTCCACGTACTAGCTCCTACCTTTCCATGTGTCGTGTAAGTGCCTATACGATAGGTTCTTGGACAGTGTGCACTGGCTAGAAAGAACAGCCCTAGCGGTTGTATTTGCTTGTGGTTTTGTTTCCAAATCTTTTGCTGCCACAGCTTCCTCACCTCCAACATTTCCTTCTTCATCAGAATCAACTTCACTGCTCTCCTCAACATCATTCTACACCAAAGATTTAGCCGTTGACGTTGTCATCTTAGTCTGCAAGACATGGAGTCCATTAACGCAAGGAACCTTTGCCACAACTTTCTTTCCAAAGTAGGAGATGTTGATGTCCTTGGTAGGAGATATTACTTCTTCCTTCTCTATAACGACAAGTTTCATGACATAGTGAGTAATCTTAGAGATGGAGAGCAAGTTGATTGTGAAGGAGTGCAAGTAGACTAGCCCCTCTAGCTTGAGGTTAGAGTCCACTCCGTTGACACCGACTGTGACCAGCCTCTCACCAATCCCTGTGTTGCCCCAGCCTTGCCGTTGGGGAGTCTCAAGTTCTTATTGCATGGAGCAAGAGAGATGAAGTCTCTCTTTTCATACATGGTGTGTTTTTTTGTTCTAGATTCAAGGCCGTAAGCTCCTCTCCCGAGTATTGCCCTCCTTTCTATTTGAGACACAATCGGCCATCAAGCTTGTGGGATCCTTTCCACCATTTCCCCTTCACCATTCATCCTCGTCTCCTCCCTCCTTCTTGGATGCCCAGCACCCCCAAGCCAGTGTCCAACCTTACCATAGCTATGAAAGTTTCCTTGGCGCTTTGCAACCCTTCCATTGTTGCCAATGTTGTTGTTTCCTTTATACCCACATGAGCAGGTATTGCGGAAGGTGCCACTACTCCTTGAGGCAAAGGCAGCCCTGTTTGCTTCACTTTTGCAATGACGCATGGCTTCATTCAACACATACTCCGAGATGGTGGTGT
>SZWC01010404.1:75834-88748 GCA_023375785.1 Penium margaritaceum | reverse complement strand
ATCCAAGCACTGTCCAAAGTTGCACGCCATCCACGCGTGCTTGACGAGGTTGAAGTTGCACCTTAACCTGTGCCAAGAAGAATGCACCCAAGACATCCCCAGATTGTGCATCCGTGGCATTCCTAGGTCAACCTTGCCATGGCACCCAGCTTTTAGGCTGATGCGAACCTCGTCCGCGTGCCACTCATTGTATTGTGCCTCTATTGATGCCTTGAGTGGACTTGAAGTGCAGCCCGCCGGTATGAAGAGGAGCCAGATGTAGGCGTAGTGGGTCTCGACGAAGTCCCACAGTTCAGGAGACGTGTGAGGCCGCCACGCGTCCACGAGCAAGATGAGTTTCTGAAGCCCAAATTCTTTGTTCTTGGACATGCTCTGTCGCTTGTACCAAGGATGGACGATGTGCGTAACCCACTAAGGATTTCATGGCGGCAGAACGATCCTAGACGAGTACTGGAAACTCTTAGCCCAGGAACTTGTAGCTCACTGGGCAACACCAAAGCCAAGCGACATCGGTGTTGCACCGGTGCAAATTAAAATTATGGAGAGTGAGGCGCTTCGGTCACACATCGGGCACTTTGTTTGATGCATCAGATGCCCATTCAATCTGACAGTCATCCGAAGTTGTCGGCTTCACGTTTTGAAGTGACAACTTCAAACATCCAAAGTTGCGTAGCGGTATTTTTTGGACCAGACTAAGCACATTGGGCGAATGTAAGAAGCCCAATACACCAAGAGAAGATCCTTAGACGACCCCTATAACAACTAAGAATTGACCCATTTGGATGACTGTGAATGGCACCAAAAACATTTTGTAAAAATGAACGAACATGGGCGACAGTGCAGTATGTAGGCTTCTTAAGAAAACTTAAAATGCACGAAATCTCATTCAAACCACAAGCATCCAGATTAAAAACATGGACAAAATGTTTTGATGTACAAAAATTTCAGGTGATTTCCACTGAAGACCAAGTGTAAAGAAAAGCTTTTGCGAAGTATACCTAAACAGGATGCATTATACACACGTCTCATAGTGTATCAAAAGGTGACAATTAATCACAACTCCCCAAAGGATACGGCACCCACATCGCGGTGGTAGAAACATTCAACAAGTATGGCACTTCATCCCGACGACCACCGCCGTCATCATAGAAGGAACGACACGACTGATTTCAAGTCAGATCATACGTTTGCACTGTGTGTCACGTACCATCATTAATGATCAAGATGGCCGCTTTACTAGCCGTTTTCACAAACTAATGACGCGTTGGGGCAGTTGGATCCAACTATCAACAACGTTCCATCCTTAAATTGGTGGGCAAGTGGAGCGGACTAATCAGACGCTCGAATAACTCCTCCGCACCTCATGCGAGCTTCACGACATGGATTGGGTAGCCAAACATTTGACCGCCAAACTCGTGTACAACCTTTCCACTTCCACTGCAATGCACAAAACACCATTTGAAGTGGCCTATTGCAAGTTTCCCGCCACACCCGTTGGACTACAAAGCCGGTGCAACATTCATGCTGTTGACATCCACTGCAGGGACTTCACCAACGCCTGGGAGGAAACACGACCGACCATCACGAATACACAAGAAGCCATGAAATGAGTGAGCAATTGATGTCACAACAATTACATGTTTAGGTGGCGATCGTGTCCTCCTCCACTTGGTGAACATCAAACTCCAAGGACAGGACATTGTGAAGCTGAAACTCTACTAGTTGTTGCCGTTTTATAATTAGTGGATGCAAACCCTATCGTTGTATGCTTTAACCTGTCCAATAGTATGGTGCTCCAACCTGTCTTCCACGTTAGCAAGCTCAAGTACTACTGCAACCCAAGCACAAACTTCCTTGGCAAAGATACCCACCTCCATCTCCTATTAGATTAGACAAGGATACGGAGTACGCAATTGAAGATATCCTTGGACATCAATGTTCTGGGAAA
The DNA here is from genome assembly GCA_023375785.1 of Penium margaritaceum. Taxonomy (NCBI): domain Eukaryota; kingdom Viridiplantae; phylum Streptophyta; class Zygnematophyceae; order Desmidiales; family Peniaceae; genus Penium; species Penium margaritaceum. The sequence goes on along the minus strand of SZWC01010404.1, from coordinate 86,800 downwards.
ATGGCCAAGCATCTAGTCAAGTGGCATAGCTACGATGCCATGCACAATAGCTAGGAGCCCTACGACAACCTTTGAAACGTCGATCACGTGGTAGAAGGCTTATATTACCGTAGTGACATGCCGAGACATCCTGGCTAAAAGGGGGGAAGTGTTACATCCTTGATGTACATGATTCCCAAAACTCTGCGAGTAGCCACTTTTGTCATTACATTCATGACCCTATGTGTGTCCACCTCAAACATTTCAAGTTGATTTGCCGAGGGAATTTTGGCCACCAGCCCCAACCTTCGGTGGTTTTCTTTCAAGAAGGTTCTCGCTACTGTGTCTACTTTCTACAATAGTAGACAAAGGTAGCATGAACTGTATTGATGTTTCAATGTTGTTCGGTTGACTTTGCGATGGCACCGGATCTTTGGAATATGGACATCCTGGCTAAAATAAGGTAGTTGTGTTGCATGACATAGGACCCATGTCTTTGGAATAAGGCTAGGTAGCAAGATGGTGGACCCCTCCAACAGCTTCCCATTCATGGGACTCCATGGGAGTGCATCAGCATGGACTTCATTATTGGTCTTCCGGACACGACCTGTGGCCACGATGCAACACTAGTGGTTGTGGATCTTCTGAAGAAGATGAGACAGTGCATTTTTGCAACCACTGATGTGAACACGGAGGAGAACGCTCGCCTCTTCTTTGAGGGTGTTGTAAAGTACCACGGCTTGCTGTTGCGCATTATCTCCAATGGAGATGAAAAATTTGCTAGTACGTTCTGGGAAAAGATGAGTACTTCGGCAATGAGTCACAATTGTTGACAGCATTTCACCCTCAAAGTGACGGACAAAAAGAGTGCATGAACAACACTCTAGAACAAATGCTCCGCATGTACGTGGAACCTACCATGCATGACTGGGACAAATTCCTAGCACCGGCAGAGTTTGTGGTGAATAACTCGGTGAACGAGTCTACAAAGTGCACACCGTTTGTGTTGAACGGTGGTCTTCATCCAGTGGTGCCCTCTTCATTGGTGAAGACTGGGAGTAGAGGATGACAGGTTCCTTTCTACTCGAGCCTTTGCCGAGGGCATAGACTCCTTGTTACAAAAGGCGAAGGGTCACCTTTAAGTTGCTCGGTAACGACAAAAGGCATATGTCGACAAAGTCGCCGTGAGGTCTCGTTTGACATCGGTGACAAAGTGTTGCCTAGCACTAAGAATCTTCGGTTGAAGTCGCCAGGGGCGAAAAAACTTCTATCGAAGTGGATTGGGCTGTTTCCCATCATTGCACGCATCCGGCCATTCGCATGCCGATTGCTGCTTCCACCGAGTATGAAGATACATGACGTTTTTCATGTGAGACTGTTGACTCCATACATGACATTGGGAACCATTTAGCCACCACCAGCATTCCTTACTGCCGATGGCCAACACGAGGTTCTCCGCCTACTCCAGCACCGAGAGCATACTCCCCGGTCGTGGGTTGTTAGGGAATACCTCGTTCATTGGGCTCGGTGTGGACCTGAACATAATTCATGGGAGCCCAAATCTCGGTTTCCCATAGGGGTGGTCAACGAGTATTGGTGCGTGCTGGCAGCTTGCACGGATCAACGTGTGTCAAGGGGGCACCACCTAAATGCGAAAAAAGTGAACAGCATTCCCGTAGGACGACATTCATGGACTGCAACCATAGGAGGTCGGGGATGCCCAACATGGTTATCGTGCGGGCGCTCCAGCCTAAAGGGGGGCGTTGCTAGTTGTCTAAACTGACAAGCTGCAGCTTAAGTCCAAGTGCCATGCATGTGTTCATCTTTAGCTGGTGATTGAAATTGTTAAATTCTCTTACACAGTGTTGATGACTCATTAACTGACATTCCTGCTTGTTGTTCATGAACCGAGATGGTTCATAATGAGTGGGGAGGAATGTTGCGGGAGGGCCGGTCGGGCCCTCCCTCCTCGCTGAAGCAAGGGGTGGTTGCACACCTTCCCTTGTGTCAGCAAGGGCTGGCTGATGGCCAGCACTTCACTGGCCGCCAGCCAGCTGGCTGCCAGCCGGCTGGATGGCCGGCGGCCGCCGCCAGCCGCCGATCGCGGCCTTAGCCCGATCGGTGGTTGAGGGGCCACGAGGGCCTGAAGGGCAAGGCCTCGTGGCCTCGTGCCCTCGCCCCCCTCCTTGCCCTCCTTGCAAGTGAGCAAGTGAGGATGAGGGATAGGGGGAGAGAGGGTGAGAGCGAGGAGCGAGGGAAGCGAACAAAAGGAGTCGGTGCAAAATCGCCGATCGTGCCTCGCACGTGACAATTTTGCACCGACGCGTAAAGAATTAAACTCGAGTATGTTTAGGATGAACTATGAGTTTTGAAACCAGAAAACTCATGCGAATGCACGAGTTTGAGTTTAAAAACCCCGCTTTGGGACCCAAAACCAGGGGTAAGGTGAAACAGAAATGAGCCTTCGGAGACTCGATACATTCGATTATCCATGCTTTGGGTCCTTGATGATGATTGCCCCTCAGTCCCGGAAATGGGGGAAACCCCTGATGCAGATTGAGAACGCCATTCGGCGACCTCCGATGACAACTCCAGAGTAGGAGCTGGAGACTCAACCCATTACTTCCAAGGAGGCATTTGACTGTAACACAATAATCACAGTGGGTTTGTCCAGCTCGAATGATGTAGGTGTGTTTTCCATAAGACGAATAATTCATTGGGCACACCTAGGTGAATCATGGTATGTTTTTCAACAAAAGCCACGGACGATGGCGTGGTTCAAGAGTATGCAATCTTCATTCATCCATTGCACCTCATGAACTAGTAGGTACCCCTTCTCTTATTGGACGTTACATTTCTCTTGTAACATTCCATCTTCACATCGCAAGGATCTGAATTCAGTCCTTAGAATCACATGTTTCGTCCCCGTGGTGTCATGAAGTTTTTTCATCAAAGTGTAGCTTTCTATAATACATCTCTCATAAGATACTGCTCTTTGGTTGAAACACCCTCATTTTTCAACCAGCTCCATTCATTGGAGTGCCTTGTTCATTAACTCGGCGAGCTCTGGTGCTAAAGCAACTTTGTGAACCCTCCTTTTTCCAACCAGCGATGACCAGGTGAAACACTCCGTTATGTGTCCTATGCCACGATTCCCACATCTATGGGTGCAGGTTCAACTCCCAAGTGTTGAGGTAACCCCCTCCCAATTCAGTCTGTTGCCACGTGGGGTAAAAGCTTTTCCTTCCCCAAGTTAGCACTACACCAATAGCATCAAAATCAAAGGTTTTTCGCTGCAAACCAACGATGACGAATCATTTGTAATGATCTCGCTGGTTACTACAGCCTATCTAGAAACTATGCAATTAATCCTTACACTTTTGGCATGCCATTACAAGGCCCCTTTGGGCCAATGTTAGCATGTTGCCCTCCCACTGGCCTCCTTGTGTGCATTTCCCTCTCCCCCTTCTCCCTATGCTCTGGTAGACACGATTTAAAATCTCCAACTACATCTCTCCTTTCCTGTTTACACCAGACCATGGGCATGTGCATGTCGCTCCTCATTGTCACCTTGCTTGATTGTTCTCCCTGAAGAATGCTACCACACATGGGGCAGCAATATTGAACATACTAATCCACCCATCCAAGGCCACGCCTCGAAATTTCCCCCTAGTAAAACCAAAAAAGCATAGCAAAGCATGTTTCGGACAGCCGATGCTACGATCGAATGGGAAGCCAGGTTGAGAACCGAATAGAGAAGGGGTGCGTATAGCCCAACTGGCTTCAAGGAAACTATTATAATTATACGGGTTATGAAAACGGCCCAGGATTCTCCGCCAGTAGAACGAATTGAACAAGGGTAGCATGTTTCCTTCTATTGAATGTAGACAGTTACCTGGCTCGGATGGTGGATGAAAGACAGTGCAAGAATTCCCGTATCTCGGTCCTCTTTTGTATTCAACAATGTTTACTTTTGATCCCGGTGCAAAGAACCGATAGACGACCTAGTCCATAGGTGGGAAGCGCTGATGAATAGTCCAAAACCAGAGGGCATGCGCATGCTTGGCAAATTAGGGAGCCAAAACTCGCAAGCTCTCCAGATACTCTATTTCTGCTGTCATCAGTTACAGTACTATGACATTTTTAAGCGTGGCCCATTTATCCAGGGGAACACAAAACAGCGGTGTATGGGCTTAAAGATAAATCAGGGCTTTTTTGTAAGAAATATGTGTTTCGCGCCGCGTTCGGCAAGCCTTTTTTCCCCTTAGGAAGTGTCAAACCTGTTTTGTGCGGTATTGTGGCCTGCAGTCCCAGTATTCTTGTTACTACATACTTTTTGCCACTTGTTTGCCACCCTTTTAGGGGTCCTCCTTGCAAGTTTCATGTCCGTGCCATTTCTTTATTCCAGCACGCCAGGGTTGAGGTTCGCACCGTTGGTGCCTTCATGCAACTGTCTGTTCCATTTCGGAGGTAAGNGACGACCAATCACTTTGGCACCGAACGCTTTTGAACGCCCTGTCCAGTCGACTGAGGGACAAAGCACATCGAGCATAGAAAACTGGAAACTCAAATTGAGTGAAGGTACGACGATCATAGTGGTTAAAATGAAACTGTATATGCAAAAACAAAATCCAGCCAAAAACACCACTTCATACCTTACTAAAGGCTGCCCTTTTGTGGGGTTTGTCAGCTAGAAAGGTTAGGCAGCAGATTGTGGCAGCAGCGTTGTTGATGCAGCGTGCGGGCTTCCATGCTTGTTGCTTAAGTCTGCTGCCCCCTCAGTCTACCGCTCTCGAGTTTAACTCTGGATGCTCTGGTTTTGTTACTCAAAAACCCGCGCGCCAGTGTTAGCGCCAGAAAGCAGCTGAAAACTGAAAGTGACTGATTAGGAATGAAGAATGAACAGCAATGGGAGATTCCTCCAAGTTTTAGCTCCCCCCCCAGCTCTGTAGAGCTTGTTACTCAACTAACCAGCCAATCGAAAAACAGACATAGACCTGTTTTTTGGTAGGCAGAGTTATCTCGGTGAGCCCTGCCACACGGCGGGCAACCCAAATCCCAGGCGTCATCCGTTTTGCCTCAAAACTCAACCATACCATGTTACAAACGCTGCGAACGCAGTCGTGCAGTCAGAAATAGCTAGAAAAACAGTAGCAAAGAGTTATTGCTTCCCAAACCCAGGCAGTGCCTACGATGGTCCATGATGCCAAAATGTGCCACACAACATGAGACATGGATCCTAGGCAACGCATGACGCTGCAGATGCAATGGTGCCGTCAGATCCAATGTTGGATNTCATTGGCAGCCCGACCGTCGAGGAGGCCTACCGATGGAGCTGAGCACATCGCTGGAGGAAAGAGGCTCAAGCAAACTGCGAGTAGGCCTCAGCATGCATCGGCTCCACCGGACGACACTCTAGCAGCGTCGAGTATCGCCATCACTCAATTGCACACCAATGTACACAAGCCGGGAGGACACAATAGAGCACAATGAGATATGCGCAAAAACCAACACTGCCCCATGACTCACAGGCATAGTGCACATGGGCGGGTAGAGACATATTCAACAAACAGAATTCTCTATGGCACGCAGACACACATGCAAGGGCAAAGAGGGTCACTCACGGATGCACGCCAACCGAACTCATAGCCTTCTTGAACGAGTCATGCTTCAGTGCATTGGTCAAGAAGTTAGCCACTTGCCGTGCTGTCTCAACCCACAAAATGATGATGCTGCCATCATGTAACAGGAACGCACATAGTGATACCCAACATTGATGTGCTTTGTGTGTATGTGATGTATGCAGTCATTGTCGGCGATGGTCATGGTACTCTCATTGTCACAATGCAACGTGATGGATGCCACCTATTGACACAAGAGACAACCTCACACTCTCACATGCACCTAAGCGAATGGCCACGTACTCAGCCTCAGCAATGCTGCATGCAATGCACCCTTGCTTGCCACTGTGCGAGGACATAGCCGTGCCGCCAATCTGAAAAATCCAGCCTATGCGACTCTCACCATCCGGACTGTTGGCCTAGTCACTGTCAGTGTAGCCCACCACGACAACAGACAACTGGCGACGGAACATGATACCTCGCATAGACTGGCTTCTGGGTGGCCCATCACTTGGTCCTTCTGAGCCGATAGCCACAGTCGCGCCTGCTTGCCCTTTCGTACTGACTGCCCTAGTCACGTCCGCAAGCCCCTCCAGACCGACAACCCCTGTCGCGCCCGCTGGCCCCTCTATGCCAACAGCCTCAGTCGCGCCAGCTAGCCCCTCCGGGCCAGTAGCCCGGGTTGCGCTCGCTGGCCCGGAGGGGCTAGCTGTCGCGGTTGCGCCTCGGTTGCGCCCGCTGGCCCGGAGGGGCCAGTAGCCCCGGTTGCGCCCGCTGGCTTCTCCGGGCCGGCAGCTTCAGTCGCGCCCGCTGGCCTCTCCGACCCGGCAACCTCGGTCACGCACGCCGGTCCCTCCTGGCCAGCAGCCCCAGTCACGCCCGCTGGCCCCTCCGGGCCGACAACCTCAGTCGCGCCCCCTGGCCCCTCCGGGCCAGTAGCCCCAGTCGCGCACACTGGCCCCTCCACACAGGCAGCCCCAGTCGTGTACGTTGGTCCCTCCGTGCCACCAACTCCGTCTGCCTTTGTTAGCCCGTTGGCCTTGGTGCCATCTCTTGCCTCACTACGCTACACGCATGGCCAAGGCGGCAACCTCCGACCCAGGCCACCAGTGAGCGCGCAAATCGCCACACCGCGCCCTGTAATGCCTCTGCCCCATGTGGCTCCACATGTCTCTTCCACTCCTATGGTTGTGAGTGGGAACCTTGGCACCAAGGCCCTTGGCCTGACCACTTCGGCCATCAATGTACACCTTCACCCAGGCTCCACACAGGGCTACGCCATGCTCCATCACGAGCATTGGCATGCTATCATGGCTGCACTCGCTCGCATCCCACCTGGAGCTTGAGATGCACACGCTCTCTCAGTCCCCTCCATAGCACGCCTGGAGGACCTAGCCACCCCATGCGAGGCTCACGCCTCTCCAGAAGCCGGACATTGGAATGTTGCGTACGTCCCCGAGCTCGATGCTATCCTGTTGCACCACGTTTATGACCTCGTCCACCTCCCTTCAGGTCAGAAGGCCATTGGTGCCAAATGGTTCTTTCGGTAGAAATGAAAGCCTGACGGGTCCTTGGAAAAGTACAAGGTCCGCCTCACTGTCAAGGGGTTTGCACAGGTCATTAGGGTTGATTACGACCAGATCTTTGCCCCAGATGGCGAGTTCTCCAGTTGTCGGGCATTCTTCAGCCTGGTTGCCCAAAATGGGTGGGAGCTGCATCAGATGGACGTGAGCAACGCTTTTCTCCATGGCTCACTGGAGGGTGAGGAGCTCAACATTGTACAACCCCCGGTCTTCGATGACGGCACTAGGAGAGTCTGGCGACTACGAAAGGCCCTCTATGGCTTGAAACAGTCGCCTCGGTAGTGGAAGTAGGACATCAGCAGCACGCTCCTCCGTGGCGGCCTCCTACGCAGCAACGCTGAACCCGCACTGTTCGTCAGCTCGCGAGGCCAAACCTTCGCCACTCTTTTGGTCTACATCGATGATCTCCTAATTGCGTCACCGGTGAGGGCCTCCATCCAACGTATCAAGGACCTGCTGCACACCGCCTACCAGATGAAGGATCTCGGGTCTTCCCGAGACTTCTTGGACATTGAGCTCAAGCATGATTGCGCCCGCGGCATCTTGCACGTCCACCACGCTACCGATGTGCAGACTCTGTCAACTCGCTTCGCCGAGGACCTGCCACTCGTGCCGAGCTCAACTTCACCCATGTCACCTGATAGTCAGGTGAAGTTGAAAAATCATGACCTAGCCGTTGTGGGGGAGCCATTTAACGTGACCACGTATCTGAGAGTCATCGCGTCGCTGATGTTCCCGGGGACAATGACGCGCCTAGACATCGCGTTCACCGTCAGCCTCCTGGCCCAATTCTCTCATAATCCGCGTCACCTCCACTTCGAGGTCACGATCCGAGTACTATGCTATGTTGTCTCGACATAGCGGGCACGTGTACCACCCGTGCTTTGGCTTGCTATAGTTGTGGCAGACTAAGCCTCCACCACTGGACCCGATCGACTGCTACTACTGCTGCTCCCAACCCTTGCCCTTGTTGCCCCTATGCTTCTTCTTCCCCGGCAATGAGGATCTAGTGGAGGTAGCTGCTACGGGGGTAGGGACGACCACAAAAGCAACAGAAGCGGCGGCACGTGAGGCGGGGGCCTCTCTGCGCTGGAGGTGGGACTCCAATCGGGCTTCCTCAATCTTGAGGAAGAATTTGTATGCCCAGGACATTAGGGTTCCCTGGCCGGCCATCGTGGAGAGGACATGCTAGGAGTAGTGGACGAAGACATCCGCGTACGCATAGGTGGAACCGCGCTTCATGGTGAGGAACGCGGCCAGAGAGGGTGGAGGAGAGGTGCCTAGGCGACGGAGGATGTCCTTAGCCCGCAGCGAATAAGCGATGAGTGTCTCTGTCTCCCCCATGTGTAGGGAGCTGAACTCACGCAGTAGATGGAAGGTCTCAGCCGCGTTAAATAGGTGATGGGGATGGGTGAGGACATGCCATGCGGCTGCAGGGTCTGGGGTTCTACAAGTGGTGTAGTCACCAAGGAAGGGCTCTAGGGTTAGGAGGGAATCTGGAGGAGCAACGAGAACGAGGACGCGTACGTTGCGTCCAGCATCATGCAGTTGGTCGACCCGGGTGGAGTCTTATGGAAGGGTGTAGTATGCCCGCTAGCCTTCACCCAGTGCCCAGATGCTGAGCTCCCACCTCCGAAACTGCTCGGTTGGTCTGAAGCGACGAAGGCGGCATCTCAAATTCCTTTTGCCTACGGCTGACGCCCAGAGTGGGGCCAAGAAGTGAGGTCACTGTCTTCCGCTGACGCGAAGTTTGCTGCTGCACCAGGTAATGCGTGGTAGCGGGCTAACGTGCCCAAGAGGAATGAAGGCGACGGGGCATTGGTATGAGTTTGCGAGGCCAACGGCTTTAGTGCTGCAAGCTGCTGTGTCAAGGCGATGAGCTATTCCTTATTGGTGACCAGAGGGTTGGAGGTGCCAAAGGGAGCCTGTGGACTGCTATTGCTGCTACTAAACCTGCTCCTGCTAATACTGCTACTTCTGTTGCTGTTTCTACTACTGCTGCTGTTGTTGATGCAACTATAACTGTTGCTGCTGCTACTGTTGCTACTGCTGTAACTGCTACTACTGCTACAAGAAAGGGCGACTCGGAGTCCCCCCAACAGAGGAGGACCCCTCCCCAGTGGGGCTGTTAGCCATGGTGGGTTTTGTGGCCAATTTGTTTTTTTTCTTATTCTTGTGTGCTGCTGATGTCAGGAGTGGCATCAGCCTAGAATGGCTGGCGTCAATAGTTGCTTCCGCGGTATTTGCACGGCTCATGCTGTGGAGTTTCTTCCCCTTTTTTGTTGATGATGTTAGCACTGACGTTAACGGATGACTGTTGACATCAATAGCGGCCGTTACTACACGGTTGCAATGACTGCTGCTGCTGGTATTGTAGTGTGAACCGGGCTCGGTGTGCTAGCCTCAACCGGATGGTGTAGGCACCAACCGGCGGCAACGGCGACCAAGGGAAGGCCGGTGCACACCAACCCGGCGTTGCGGAAGCGTAGGATTGTCTTGGGGGATTACGGGAACACGTGTGGCACAGTGGGAGTAAACTGTACTTGTTATTCAAGTGTCAACATACAAGACTATATGTACATGATGACACATCCTAGGCGACCCGAGGTCGCCGAGCCGTGCGCGGCTCCGTACGGGCCTGGAATGAGTGTTATTGCCTCAGCATCACGTAGCTCATCTTCCCAGCTTTCCAACGCACCAAGAATCGCATCATTCCCTGGGGGAACGGCCGAGATATGGCCGTTTCCGTGAACCACGGCAATCTGCCGCTGGCAGCACCACTAGCGGTGGTGACGGCCGCCCGAAGCGCCCTTTCTGGTAATAACACACCGGGGTGCCATTCCGAAGCGCCCTTGGCCCTGAATGATCCTTGACTCATTGACTATCCGGGCCCCAAGGGGCGCTTCGGCCTTGTTGGGTCTTCCGAGGGTCGAGCCTTGGTCCTTGGGGATGAATCCCCGTCATCTGTTTTCCCCTCAGCCGGTCCAACCTTCGGCCGGGCGTAACTTCCTCAATTCTTGATGGATCGACCCCGTTCTTGGGTCGATCTTGCACGGTTTTTCCTGTAGATTCCAAATCCACAGTCATCTTGTACATTCAAGGAAACCACAAGCCGTAATCAGTGCCGTTGGCACTGCCCGGCTTACACTACCCCCCCCTTTAGGAGCGAGCCGTCCCGGTTCGTACTTGATTCTCCCGGAGGATAGCATTGATCCCGCCAACGTTGAAGTTGCGGGCAGGCTCCCATGAGTTGTGGGCCGCATCATAGCCCTTCCATTTGACCAGGTACTCCCATCCACGACCACGACGACGGTGGTCAAGGATGGCCTGCATCTCAAACTCTTGCTTGCCCTCGATCACCACCGGAGGGGGAGGTTCAGAACTGCGGCCAGGGAAATGCGCGGCCGGATCATGGTAGAGCTTGAGCTTGGAGATGTGGAACACATTGTGGACAGGCATGGAAGGCGGAAGAGCCAACCGTGCCACCACGGGTGTCCGCATTTCGAGCACCTCGAACGGACCAAGCCACCGGGGTTTCAACTTGTCCGACCGGACCCCGCGAAGCTTGACATGCGCGCTGTTGAGAAGCACGCGATCACCGACCTTGAGCGTTGCTTCCATGCTTCGGCGGTCCGCTTGCACCTCCTGCTGCTCTTGCGCCTTCTTCAATGCATGCCGCGTCGCCGCCCAAATCTGCTGGAAGTCACGTGCGGTAGACTCCACCGCGGGCAGGTTGCTTGCGACGTGCAAACTGAGGGGCGTGGCGGGCACCGTCCCGTTCAC
>SZWC01010404.1:8681-20069 GCA_023375785.1 Penium margaritaceum | reverse complement strand
CTCTCTCTCTCTCTCTCTCTCTCTCTCTCTCTCTATCTCTCTCTTCCTTCTCCTTCTCCTTCTCCTTCTCCTTTGCCTTTGCATTCTCCTTCTCCTTCTCCTTCCATTTTTGTTTGTGTGGGCTTCTATTGCTCCTCTGGTTGCTGCTGCTGCCACTGTTTCTGCGCGCCGCTGCCAAAGCTGCAGCTGCAGCTGCTACTACAGCTAATTCTAGTGCTAGAAGATGCTGCCACTGTTGCTGATGCCGGTCGCCGCACCCACCGCCGCCACTGCTGGTGGTACTGTTGCTGACCGACGCTGCTGGTGCTCCTCACGCTGCTGCTGTTGCTACTGTCTCTGCTGCTTCTGTCCCTGCCGCTACTGCCAATGCTGCTCGCTGTGCTGCTGTTGCTAATGCTGCCACCAATACTGCTGCTTCTGCTTCTACTATGTTTTGCTGCTGCAACCCCGCTGCACCCCCCGACAGAGGCAATCGGCCTCACCCCTCGCAGAAGCCTCTGGCTGGCGACAGGCCATCGGCCTGACCCTTCATGACTTTTCCCTTTGGGATGTCGGGCCGTTGCTGATGGCTCTCGTCCTTCTCCCTCCCCCCTCCCCTCCCCCTTCTTTTTTACTCTCGCAAGGTCTCTCGGCCGACCTCATGTACGAGCCGGCCCTCTCCCCGATGTTTCCCACGCCAGTGCTGCCAGCTGGCTCTGGCTTGTCCAGCAAGCCCCTTCAAGGGTCCCAGCTGTCAGAATGGTTGAATAGGAAAAAAACATTATGTCCTCTAGCTCTGATACCATAAAGAGAGGCAAAAAAAACTGTCTTCTTGTCCTATTTCAGGTGGACAGACCACTGGGAGAGGTAGGAGGGAGAGCACATGGAGCCTTGTGGAACCAAGATTTACGTAAGAACCAAGGAGTAGGAACAATAAGGAACAATTTCCTATTCCTTGTTGGTGGGGTGAGGTGGCTAGCCCTTTAAACCCAACTCTCCACAAGTGGAAAACCACTTGTAGGGATCACGCTGCCCGGGTGGAACCCGGCGGCATACATTTGAGCTAGTCAATGGAATACATGCAAGTGAATCATGCACAACCAGAGTGCTGTCACCGAAGAACCTGGCTCGCATCATGGTACTGAAGAGACTATCCTAGCCAAACCTAAAACAGCCAATTAGAACACGGTGTTTGTGGCGCCAGTCAACATCATTACTGGCACATCCTTTTTTCAACTTTCCTTAATGTAAATGAACGGATCGTCCTGGATCCTTTTGGCAGTCCGTGGAAATCTTCTTGTATTTGTGTTTTTGCGTTGAATGTCTCCTATGCCTCTCATTCCTCCACAGCATTGCCTTAGACACGTGTATGTGTGTGTAGATGATGGTTGAATTGAAACGTATGCAAACGTATCTACTACAATGTGAAAAGAATAGGTAGTATTCTTGCTCCTCCTGGAACGAGGGAGAATATTTTAGGCAAGTGCATGTACAAGTGTATGTAAGGCACACGTAGAGACAACACACGTGTATTCTCAGCTTATGCACATTCAAAATGTACATAAAAAAGAATGATTTTTCTCTCTTTTCTATGTATCCCTCTTCTTTTCACTGTCCAATTCACTGATCCAACACACCTATGTCCTTGTCAGTGGAGGAAGATTCCTTGACATCCATCCAAACCCATATCCTAGTCTTCCCAACTCAAAGGACAGGCATCAGGTGACAGTATATGGTTGTGCACATGGGGGAAAGGGCCTAATGTACACAGTTGTACATTTTGATAAGACACCAAACGACCTCCTCCCAAAGCAATCAGAGTGTTTGGAGGAGTGTGTTCTTTAGTGTACATGGTATGGATTTCTAGAAGAACACAAATGCATCTTCGTTAAGCTGTTTTTTCCAAAAACATCGCAACATGATACATTTGTGTGTGTGTAGTAGATTCCCCCTTATGTATACTGTGTCATACGCATATGTTTTATACTTTCACATGTTTGAAGGGCAATGGACAAGACGTTGATCGGACTCTATCTCTGATTCTGCCCCTCTTTCCGTGCAAAGGGCTAAAGTAGATTAGGATTTTGATAGTGTGTAGCGCATGGCCGGTGCCAGGTGGCTCAAGCGGGGATCCCTGGCCTGTGGGCGGTTGGACATAATGGCTTGAGGGTCAGATATCCTCAAGCTTCTTGGTTTTTTCCTAGTTGGCCAAGGATTATGCCCACTCCTAGCAGGGGGGGGGGGGGGGGGGGGGGGGGGGGAGGGGTGGCTTGAGCGGGGGTCCCTGGCCTGTGGACGGTTGGAAAGGATAGTTTGAGGGTTGGAGAGTCTCAAGCACCGTGGTTTCGACATCGTCGGCCAAGGATTCCATCCTATCCGCTACATCTTGAGTGTGTCTGTGGCAAAGGTCATGAAACATAAATAATTTGTTTTTCCAACACAAAGAAAAATGCACTCCTCCTTGGAGGAGTGCATGTTATTGTGTATGTGGATCACATTCATAGAAAAACAAAAATGTATTGCACTTGTGTGTTGAATAAACTGACCAAGGGGCCTTCATTCTTCCTCAGTCCCAACACGATGACCCGCTTTCTTTTGGAATCAGTGCCAAGGCCTGCATTTGGGCACTGACCAATGGGAGGGCCCGCTGGATTATCTCTGCGGTTCAAAACTGCTGGTTTGGCTGCCGGTCTGACTGCCTGTTTATGAAAGAAATTGAGGGCACTCCCCATTGGCAGAAATTTGAATTGCACACTGAAAGGTCATGGAAAACCTACATCTCAAAGACAAACTCAAATAAACATAGGCCATTGACCTTTGAACTTCATTTGAAACTATCCATGCCTCGCAGTCACAAAACCTGGTGTGCAAACCAAGTGAACGAGCATAAGGGGCGATAGAATATCGATGGGTCTTCTGCTTTGCTTTTTGGACTCTGCATACGTTCTCCTGCAATTTCATGCAATATTGACACGTAAGAAACAGGCGAAGGGTCCCTTCGTTGCTGAGATTGGCTAGCAGGGCTTAATTGTTGGTGAGATTGGCTGTCAGGGTCCCGCAGTTGGAAAAAGAGCAAAAAGGGATTTTTAGTCTAGCTGCATGACACAATGGGGCCCTTAGGTCGGACTGCCCTTATGTATTTCCATGTTACACATGTGTGTATTTTTGCACTATAGGTAAGATGTTTTGTTGAATTATATCAAAGTAATACATTCGTGTGTTTTCTGATATTCCCTCCATATTCACTGTCCAATACAATGACCTCATACACTTAGAGCAATTTGGGATGTAGGGGAGGGGTAGGGGGGGAGGAGGAGGATGCAATGTTGGCCAGACCCCATCTCCAATCACCCTCCTCCTAAAATGCTGAAAGTGTATCAGGGAAATGTATATGGTTGTGTACAAAGGAACATGTGGGGGTGATAGTACACTTATACACTAGTTTATAACCCTCTGTAATCTGGAAACCTGAAATGATCCATCAAGTGACATCGATCGAATGCCCGATAACTTCACTTATTATGAGAAGACTTGTTCGTTTTTTGCATAAATGTTTCAAGAATGAACTTGGATGCTTGAGAAACTATTCGATGATGGAGATGAATGTCTTCAATGCAAAAGGATTGATCATCGATGATGTTCATAAGTTACTGTCAATGTTTGTACAAATGAAATGACATATCACGGTACACATCCTCTATCAAACCTTGCAAGAATTCTGCATGACTTCCCCTTGAGTGGTGGTCAAGCTCTCGCACGAGCGACAGTCAAGCTGTTGCTCAAGCTAGTCTGCTGCTTGAGGGACACTCAGGCTGCAACCGGATGATGAAGCCTGAAAATGGCCCGTGCTTAAACTCCATTACATTTCTAGAAGTCCACATTGCTGCACCCAAAAAAAAACCTAAAGAAATTTTTTTTCTGTGCATTGTTGATACAGATACAGAAGTATATGTCTTTTAATACACTGATCAGTTCATGTGTACACATTGAACTGATCAGTGATACTTATTCATTCACAGTAAATAGGGTGTTATTTTTTGCTCTACGTTGCTTTGCAGAGTTAAGTTGTTATGTTCAGCAAATTTCCTGCTGGCCTTCATGCCGAGGTAGGTAAAAATTGTATGAAGGTTATTGTGATATTGTTAAAGTGTACACTTCAAACACACACACACACACACACACACACACACACACACACACACACACACACACACACACACACACACACACACACACACACACACACACACACACACACACACACACACACACAGTTTGAAGAGTGTATTCATCTAGGCTGTTGGAACATAAATTGTTCCTGCACTAGCCAAGTGTAGAAACACATGCCAAGAGTTTCAAACTCAATCAACAGCTGACAGCAGACTGCCCTGTGGTGTGGAGCAGATGTTAAGCTCCATCTGGGTCAGGATTCTCCCCAATCATCGGGTTTATGAGGCATGAGCCCATTTGGTGGAAATATTCTACACCAGGTCAAGTAAGGGAAAGCCATTTTTCTCTACCTACAGGTTGCTTCCAGAAAACAGAACACAAGATATGAATAGCCACATTTTGTTGTACTTTTTCATTTTTCTAAAGATTGGCATTCCAAAAATGCCGGAGAACTTTTCTGACCTCGTTCACCCACCACCATTCTTGTTCATCCCATGGTTAACACTAATTATGCTGCTATGATGTGACTAAGGCTGCAACTTCCAGTACTAATTCTGCTTCTGTGATGCTGCACTAGTATAAAATCACAATCTGTACTATAGCTACTGTTGCAAAAAGAAGGTGCATGTGTATCTATAGCTACTTATGGTGCTACAAAAAACATTTCCTCTACATCTGGAGTTACAACTGCAGATGTTACGCATGGAATTCCAGATACAACTGCATTTGAAAAGCCACCAAAAGGTATCATAACTTCACAACCGTCACCACAAATCCAGCTAAAGCAGCAGGCTTTTCTCNTTTTCTTTTTTTTTTTTTTTTTTTTTTTTTTTTTTTGGTGTGGTGGTTGTTGTTGCAAAACAGCTGTGGCTGTGATTGCTGCTGCTCCTCATCTTAAGTCTCAATGCTGAAAATTATTCATATCTGTGTCCTCTCCTCAGAACGAAAGAGTCTTGGGGTCTTAAGTATGTATGTTTTCTGATTTTTCAAGCTCGTGAAAATCTGCTCCTTCAGTTCAACAGTTTTATCTTCAACATCGTTGTGTTTTGAAATGGGGCATTTCTTGAACTGCAGGGAATGGATCATTTTTTCTGGTGCTTCTGTCACCAGCAATGCTACTATGCTTGATGCCTCTTGCAAGAAACACATTGGTGTCATAGTTGCCGGTTTGGGCTGCTGGAGGTGTTTTCGGTCTCCCGCTAACGTGCAAATCGTCCAGAGTTCTAGGCACAAGCTTCTGTACTGCCTCAAGCTACAGCCGCAATAGATACCACAGAAGCCAAATGTCTAGCTTTTATTTTGATGTTTTGAGAGCCATTCAGTTGCCCCTCTAGGATCGGACTGCTAACAAAGCCTTTCATGATCTCTCCTCAACTCAGGGAGCTGCTTTCCCACTACATAAGTAGCCTCTGCTGCACTGTCACCTGCTACCTTGATGCTTTTCATGTCTTTCTGCTCTGTTACCACTTGAAACCAAGGGGACTGTGGGGATACAAGTAGAAAAAAAGGAAATGAAAGGGCTTTCTGTTCATGNGCCGAGGTAGGTAAAAATTGTATGAAGGTTATTGTGATATTGTTAAAGTGTACACTTCAAACACACACACACACACACACACACACACACACACACACACACACACACACACACACACACACACACACACACACACACACACACATACACACACACACAGTTTGAAGAGTGTATTCATCTAGGGTGTTGGAACATAAATTGTTCCTGCACTAGCCAAGTGTAGAAACACATGCCAAGAGTGTCAAACTCAATCAACAGCTGACAGCAGACTGCCCTGTGGTGTGGAGCAGATGTTAAGCTCCATCTGGGTCAGGATTCTCCCCAATCATCGGGTTTATGAGGCGTGAGCCCATTTGGTGGAAAGATTCTACACCAGGTCAAGTAAGGGAAAGCCATTTTTCTCTACCTACAGGTTGCTTCCAGAAAACAGAACACAAGATATAAAAAGCCACATTTTGTTGTACTTTTGTGTTTTTCTAAAGATTGGCATTCCAAAAATGCCGGAGATCTTTTCTGACCTCGTTCACCCACCACCATTCTTGTTCATCCCATGGTTAACACTAATCATGCTGCTATGATGTGACTAAGGCTGCAACTTCCAGTACTAATTCTGCTTCTGTGATGCTGCACTAGTATAAAATCACAATCTGTACTATAGCTACTGTTGCAAAAAGAAGGTGCATGTGTATCTATAGCTACTTATGGTGCTACAAAAAACATTTCCTCTACATCTGGAGTTACAACTGCAGATGTTACGCATGGAATTCCAGATACAACTGCATTTGAAAAGCCACCAAAAGGTATCATAACATCACAACCGTCACCACAAATCCAGCTAAAGCAGCAGGCTTTTTTCTTCTTCTTCTTCTTTTTTTTTTTTTTGGTGGTTGTTGTTGCAAAACAGCTGTGGCTGTGATTGCTGCTGCTCCTCATCTTAAGTCTCAATGCTGAAAATTATTCATAGCTGTGTCCTCTCCTCAGAACGAAAGAGTCTTGGGGTCTTAAGTATGTATGTTTTCTGATTTTTCAAGCTCATGAAAATCTGCTCCTTCAGTTCAACAGTTTTATCTTCAACATCGTTGTGTTTTGAAATGGGGCATTTCTTGAACTGCGGGAAATGGATCATTCTTTCTGGTGCTTCTGTCACCAGCGATGCTACTTTGCTTGATGCCTCTTGCAAGAAACACATTGGTGTCATAGTTGCCGGTTTGGGCTGCTGGAGGTGTTTTCGGTCTCCCGCTAACGTGCAAATCGTCCAGAGTTCTAGGCACAAGCTTCTGTACTGCCTCAAGCTACAGCCGCAATAGATACCACAGAANCTGCACTTGGACTATAATCTGGCCAGGCCGTGGATTTATCCTTGTAAGAAGTCACAACGGGATTCTACCACCTCCGTCTTTAGGATGGAGGATGTTGCACGGCCAAGGGAAATGCAACAATTGAAATCCAACCACAGCCGAAATCATCCTGCACAATTGTGCTGCAGGATCACGAATGATATGAAGAGGAATCTTATCTCACAAGAAGCAAGATGAGGTTCAGCAGGTCAACAAAAACACCATCCTAAACAGCATTGATGTTATCAACAAGATGCATCAATCATGGGCTTGAGATATAACACGTTAATGCAAGAGGTCACATATGAACTTTTGCACATGTTAAGATGAAGGGAGATGAGATCATTCTCATCGAGAACCTTTTCAAACCAGTCTCATTTTCAGCTGAAGTTTGAGATCCAGTCCTTCCTGGTGTCAGTTTCGAAAAAATGGTAGGCAATCATGTGAGAGGGGATGAGGGGACAGTCATGGTGCACACAAGACGGTGCAGATGAACAGTGAGTACATGGCGCGGGTGTGGAGGAGATTCTCTCACTCTCTAGAATCTAGAGGATGGCAAGATTTCTTGTGGTGAAACATGATATCACAGAAAAACCAGGCTCAANAATGAACCTGTCACCACATGAATAACCTCATGTTGCTTCCGCTCCTTATGTCTCTCCCACTGATCCTCTCAATCAACATGTTGACTTGCCAGTTTGGATGTCATTCTCCTGGATGAGAGGGTAGCCAGTCCAGAGGTCACAGTGCAACGAAAACTGCAGACACAACACTATAGCCTCCTCATCACCCATAAACGGCACGCATGCAAATGCATAGGAAGATAGAGAAGAGATACAGAGAATCAAGGGCAAATAAAACAACTGTAAATGGAAGATGGATGCAGAGATAGAACAAGGAGACCAACCACGAAGTCACGTATGGATGAAAGATCAGCTGCATTCATGGTCTTCTTGAAAATGCTGCAACGAAGATCCTAGAAATCAGCACTATGTTTTTGTGCATCTATCCAAATGACCTGGACTTCACCGGACACATTGTGGTCAAGTANAGAAAAAAAGGAAATGAAAGGGCTTTCTGTTCATGATCAAATGCAAGATTCAAAAGAGAGTAGTTTCTTTGTGATCTGAAAGCTAGATTGTTGGTTCCATGGATGTCCAGTTTAGGACTCGTGTGAAGTGCGCATGCTGGTGCGCACTGTCAACTAGCCCAACCAGTTGTGCAGGCTCAGAATCTTCCCTACTTTGTTACTCCGGTCAGTCAGACCTCTATGGACCAACACAAGGAAATAGCTTCTAGATATTGGAACCAAATTGCATGTAAAAAAGGGAAATATTTCAGTATTGAAACAAATACTGAGAGTCTTGATCTCAAATCTTCAGTTTTGGAATACTCTACTCCCACTAGTATTCGCTAAAAAAAACTCTAAACCATGAAATTTTTCAACTTTGATGGGGTCCTTTAATATGTTCATGGGTGAAATTTCAACTTTAGAATGGCCATGATACTTATGTTCACTGTGTTTGGTGTTTAGTTCCCGGGTATTCCTCTTTAAGTTTCTCAATATCTGCTTCAATCGGATGATGTGCGCAAGAGATAGAGCAAGGATCTCTCACACGACGAGTTGGAGCTTGGAATCACATATCCAATGCTTGCTCGTTTGACATTTGACAATGTTGACCAAGACTTCGTTCGTTTATCCAAGGCCAAATCTAAACACGGTGCCCAATTTTGTATCAACTATTCAGGCACTAAATTGCAGATGAAGAATTGAGTGAATACTAGTGGCAGTACGGTTTCTCAGTTTGAAAGGGTGCTTGGCAGGGAATCCTTTCTCATGTTACTTTCAAAGCTGGACGTGGAGATTCTTGTTTTCTCTAGCTTTATCATGGGTAAATTGTTTTGCTTCATGCTCCAGGCAATGTAACAAATGCATTAGAGACATTTTATCTGGGGAAGAGGATTCTCATATCAGGAACATGGACAAGCTGCACTTGGACTATAATCTGGCCAGGCCGTGGATTTATCCTTGTAAGAAGTCACAACGGGATTCCACCACCTCCGTTTTTAGGATGGAGGATGTTGCACGGCCAAGGGAAATGCAACAATTGAAATCCAACCACGGCTGAAATCATCATGCACAATTGTGCTGCAGGATCACGAATGATATGAAGAGGAATCTTATCTCACAAGAAGCAAGATGAGGTTCAGCAGGTCAACAAAAACACCATCCTAAACAGCATTGATGTTATCAACAAGATGCATCAATCATGGGCTTGAGATACAACACGTTAATGCAAGAGGTCACATATGAACTTTTGCACATGTTAAGATGAAGGGAGATGAGATCATTCTCATCAAGAACCTTTTCAAACCAGTCTCATTTTCAGCTGAAGTTTGAGATCCAGTCCTTCCTGGTGTCAGTTTCAAAAAAATGGTAGGCAATCATGTGAGAGGGGATGAGGGGACAGTCATGGTGCACACAAGACGGTGCAGATGAACAGTGAGTACATGGCGCGGGTGTGGAGGAGATGCTCTCACTCTCTAGCATCTAGAGGATGGCAAGATTTCTTGTGGTGAAACATGATATCACAGAAAAACCAGGCTCATATATCACCAAACAATGCATCCAGTGCATGCAATGGCTGCCTGAAGAATTTGAAAGTATCTCCTCTACCAAGGGGGTGCCTAGATAACTTCTACCCACACAATTAAAGCAAGCAAACCAGAGCACCCAAGAAATAACTATGCATNAATGAACCTGTCACCACATGAATAACCTCATGTTGCTTCCGCTCCTTATGTCTCTCCCACTGATCCTCTCAATCAACATGTTGACTTGCCAGTTTGGATGTCATTCTCCTGGATGAGAGGGTAGCCAGTCCAGAGGTCACAGTGCAACGAAAACTGCAGACACAACACTATAGCCTCCTCATCACCCATAAACGGCACGCATGCAAATGCATAGGAAGATAGAGAAGAGATACAGAGAATCAAGGGCAAATAAAACAACTGTAAATGGAAGATGGATGCAGAGATAGAACAAGGAGACCAACCACGAAGTCACGTATGGATGAAAGATCAGCTGCATTCATGGTCTTCTTGAAAATGCTGCAACGAAGATCCTAGAAATCAGCACTATGTTTTTGTGCATCTATCCAAATGACCTGGACTTCACCGGACACATTGTGGTCAAGTAAAAAGTGGAGTTCATAGTTAATGTGCTTTGTGCAGGATTGGTGCATTCTACAATGCACAGTGACTGACTTCATGCTACATTTTTATGATAAGTCACACTGTAGCACTAGGGAATGCTCAATGGCTGTATCACTCAATGAATCCAGATGGCTTCACACGTACCTGAATTGAGCATAATGTACTCCACTTCTATGAAACTGCACTTATCAAAACCTTTCTTTGCAATCTCCCAGGATATAGCAGCACCACTAGTAAGGAAGATATACCCCTTGTGACTGTGTGAATCACAGTGGTCCACCCAATCACTGTCCTTAGATCCATTGATCCTGAGGGAAGGTTGTGTAAAATGACACAAAAGACCTATGATCAAGGCATAGCAAAGAGCAAGAAGAGAATCTTCTTTACGCTTGAACATAAATTGATTAGTGTTGGACCATGAAGATTTCCAAGATCGCAGTGTCAGTACATGGTGGCAAGATACATCAGAGAGTCGATGATGGAGAGGCAGTTAGCTTCTTTGAGTCCATCAGCTTTAGGAGCTTGTGCCCGTCAGGGGTCATATGCATGGAGGTAGTTAGGGAATCGGCTAGGATAAGGGTAGTTCTACTACCTAGGTTGTGAACATGTGTTACCTGGTGAAAGTGCATCACTCCATGTTTCCTGTTGCGCTCAATCTCCGTGTCCAAGAAGACCTTTACTGGCCCAAGATCCTTCATCTTGTAGAAAACTGTACCAAATTCTTGACAATTTAGACCACATGAGGGCTCGCGGAAGAGATGAGATGATTTTCCACGTAGGCTAGGTTTCCCATGAAGGGGGTAGAGGGGGGACTAGAGGAAGGCAGGTTCCACAGTACTCCCCCAAAAATCACCGCTCTCCAATGTGGAGACGGTCTTGGTGTTCCAGCAGCAAGTCAACTGATGCGATCCATCGTCTGGAGGTGCCGAACACAGTTCGATCTATTACTATAGCATAGAGGCTGAATCATGTGGACATTTATTGGGTAATCATCCAAAAAACCTACACTGTGAGAACCATGAACATGGAGAGCAAATAACTAAGGAAGGTTCAACAAACCTTCATTTAAAGCATAAGGAAATTTCCTCTTACCATCTCAGTACATCGGTAACCAAAAATGGATATGTGAAAACCAAAGGAAGTTTCTTTCAA
>SZWC01010403.1:74100-100169 GCA_023375785.1 Penium margaritaceum | reverse complement strand
GAATGTCAAAATTCATGTCATGCAACAATGCTATATTGTATGTAACGGGAATATGACTTTTTTTAGCGTTTATATGTTCCTCAGATGTTTTCTATGTAACGTTGGTGTAGCGGGATGGCCTGTTCGGCCGTCCCTCCTCGCTCAAGCGAGGGGTGGTTGCGCACAACCCCTCGCGTCAGCGAGGGCTGGCCGACGGCCAGCACTTTGCTGGCCGCCTGCCCGCTCGCAGCCGGCCGGCTGGACGGCCAACGGCCAGCAAAACGGCCGGCTGGCCACCGACCGGCGAGCCGCCAGCCGCCGATCGCGACCTCAGCCCGATCAGCGGCTCAGAGGCTACGAGGGCCTCGAGGGCGAGGCCTCGTGGCCTCGTGCCCTTGCTCCCCCCCCTCGCCCTCCTTGCAAAACAAGCAAGCGAGGACGAGGGATAGGGGGAGCGAGGGTGAGGTCGAGAGAGAGCTGGCGCAAAATCGCCAGCGTGCCTCGCACGCGATGATTTTGCGCCAGAACCGCAAAACGTAAATCGAAGTTCTTTCTGGACGAACTTGGACATAAAATAAACGGAATAACTCGTGCGAACACACGAGTTTGAGGTAAAAATCCCTGCTTTGGGTCCTAAAACCAGGGGTTTGGTTAAAAACACAAATGGGCCTCCGGAGACTCAAAGTATTCTAGTCATACTCCTCTGGGTCGTTGATGACGATTCCCCCTCAGTCCTGCGAAGGGGGAAAGCCCCTGACGCGGACTGAGAACGCCATTCTGCGAACTCCGATGACGACTTCGGAGCAAGAGCTGGAGGCACGACACGTTACAGTGGTTCTCAGAGCCAGACAACCCTCGCGACCAAGAGCTCGACGGAAACGGCGGCTACGACATAGATAAAATGCCGCCGGAAGCTACAAGCAGTAACAGAAACGCCAGAAGGGACTACGGCATCCATGCTTCACCGTTTGAAGCGCCGTAAAGGGCTTCAGGAAGCTAGAGAAGAGCTCTATTTTTTGGAGCTTCTTCTCCACAGCCTCTCCTCACCTCCAGGGGACCCGAGAGAATTTTTGGGGACGGGGTGGGGAGCGCCCACCCCCAAACCACCAAGTTTTCCCCTCTCTTCAAGGTTCCCTCCCTCCCTCCTTCAACTAAGAAATTCAGACAACACTTCTTCCCAAGGCCAAGGACTCGCAAAGCTTGATGAAATTCTAAAAAGAGGGAGGACTACACCTTGGGGACTTTTGGCGGCTCCCCTAACGCCGCTGGCTCAAGGAGGACGCCGCCAAGGGGCGCGAGACATGCCAAGAAGATGCAAGAAGAGACCAGAGAAGACTAGAAGACAAGAAGACAAGAAGTCAAGAAGAAAGTAGTCTTTTTGCTCTTGACCTTGTACTTGCTTGTGTTCTTACTCTTTTTCCTACTTTTGTGAGTGGTACTCACACTTCTAGTTACTCCCTTGTATTGTTAACTTCTGTTTTCCCAAATCTTATTTGCTACCAAGTGTCGTGAGTCACGGCATAGGAGGACTAGATTCTAAGCCCGCGACCTTGTGCCGACGTGGCGGCCTAGGAAGATAGAAGTTTAAATTGAAATTGCCTCACCGATCATGAGAGCAAGATTTCTGGAGGCGATTCCTCCTTTAAGTTGTGGGGTGATCCTCACATCGACCTTCACATGCTAGTTACACGAACGACGAGATGGCAAGTGCCGGACTGTCCAAGACAAACAAGGGCAAGGTGGTGACGGCCTCACCACGAGCTCTTGGCGGACTCCAAATTTTAAGAGCCGTCACCGCGAGCACGGTTGCCAACCCAAAGGCAACCGTACCGCCAAGGGCAACCCTACCGCGAAAGGCAACGGACGCCAACCTCGGCAATACCGAGCAGCGTGCGGAGGCCGAAAAGGTGCTCGACGAGCACGTCGACGCGCACGTGGGCGACCCCCACGCGACGGACGCCGCGATGAAGGAGGATCTCCTGGGGGGATACCCCGACAAAGAGCACGACGCCGACGATGGCGAAGGCGACGAGGATCACGACCATCGCCATCGTCGTGCGACGAACTCGAGCCGATTGCTCAAGAAAGACAAGACGCCCGTTGCATCGCCTGAAGCTGTCGACGGCAGCAAGACTGCCGAGAGCAGCAAGGGCGCTGAAAGCAGCCACACGGGAAGTTCCCGCGAGAACGAACCGGACGACGTCACCGCGAAGGCAATTCGCGATGACCGTCGTAGGCTCGCGAAGTTTGTTGCCGAGGCCGCGAGCCGGCTCAAGATCACCATCGATGGTGGAGATACGGCGCCACTCGGAGGAATGGGGACGGACCCTCCTTCCGACGATGCGGTCGTAATGGGGCAAGGCAGCGCCCACTCGAGCCTCGTCGCCGACACCAGTCTCCTCCGAAAGGTGGGACTCCTTGGAGGCGTGTACGCAAACCGTACACTCTTGCAGTTTGTAAGGGTGCACGGACAANCGATGCTCTGACGACATCAGAGCTCAAGTTCGTGTTCACAAACCTGCTAGCCCACGTCGGGCAGAGCATCACGGACCTTGACCGTGATCGCCAGCTGCAACTCTTGGCCGCCCATGAGGCAAGCCGCCGATGCAACGACCTCGACAAGGCGTTGCAGAGCGTGACCCAGGTGCGGATGCAGCAGCAAGCGTAGCGTGCCGCAACTGCGAATGCTATTGCCGGTGGCAACAACGACTTGCCTACCTCGACGACTTCGGGGTCGATCATGAACACTTCCTTCCTCCACAGTGTGGAGATCATCCGGAAGGTCGTGAAGCTGACCGACTGGCTGAACCGCATGGAGCATGTTCTATGTGTCCACAAGGCTCCACTCGGTCAGTTGGGCGACCTTGCCACAGCGCGGCTTGAAGACAAACTCTTCAAGTGGTGAAGGAGTGGACTGTGCAGGAGCCGCACCTCAAGTGACAGCCCATGCCGTGGGAGGCCGTCTGCGCGATCATGCACAAGAATTGCACCCAACGTGAGGAGACGGAGCGCGCCTTCTACAAGATCAAGGACTTCAGGTAGCTGGGCAGCTCGCTCCAATCCTACTTAAGCGAGTTCGCCACACTCGTGGAAGAAGCCAAAAGCTTCACCGAGGGCGATGGGACTCAGACCTTCAAGTACCCGGAGTGGATGCTGCTGGAGTACTTGCGTGATGGTCTCGCCAGCGAGAAGCTGAACGACAAAACCAACACGACAACCACTAGCCAAGCTTGGACAAGCTGGAGGGCTTTGCGCGACTACATGAGCGAAGTGTATTCGGCGAACTCGAAGCACTACTCTGATGCACGGCCGAACGCACGTCCACAGCAAGGCCGCGACATGCGCATGGATGCTCCAAGGGATGGTGGGTCAGCTGGACAGCAAGGCGGGGCCAAGGGAAAGCAGCCTGCAAACCCTCCAGCCAAGAAGGCTGGTGGATACAAGGGTCCCAACAACAAGCGCAGCCGCGAGAATGACGAGCCACAGGCTGCGCATGAGCGTCGCAACACCTCCTTCCGCGAAGGGCTCTGCCACAACTGCATGCACCCGGGCCACTTTAGGGCTCACTGCCCTCAGGCTGCCAGGGGTGGACAAGAGGCCGCGGCGTTAGCTGCAGCAGTAGCACCTCGTGGGGATGGTACAGCAGGAGGCCGCGGACAGGGCCGTGGACAGGGTCGCGGTCGTGGTAATAGGCCCGACCGTGGTAACGGACAGGGTTGTGGGACGGGTTTTCCCCACCCCTCAGTGACGTCAGTGGGGACCACGCGGGGGTAAAACTGGATCACGAGTGTGGGTTCATGTTTTCATATGAGGATGTTAAACCATTTGATTTTTTGACGAGCTCAAATTTCTCTGTTGTCTTTTCTCCTCTTGTTGAACCACATTCTACACTTGTTGACCGACATTGCCCACTAAACCTTGCATCTCCGGATGAAATGCATAATCATACATACTTAGTGGTGGCGACACCAACCACTATGCAAGAGTTGTGTAACACAGTGATTGAAGAAAACGCCATCAAAGCAATGAGTTCAATCACGTTTGCAGTACCCTTAGTCGACGATTTCGACCCAGTCAAATTCAAAGACTGGTAGGTACTAGCCAAATTCACACGTGCCCACAAGATGTAGACACGTGTGGGTGAATCATAGGAGTTGCGACGTCTATCGTACATATTCCGTGTTTATCACAAACTCGGCTTGCCGTCATCGAGTCTGTTCACTCAAAAGAGTGGGGGCAACATGACGATGCAGTTCAAAGGACACCTAGTTGGTACTCCCGTGAACGTACTTCCTGAGACTGGAGGGGACGACTCTTTTGTTAGCCTTGGATTTACCCAACAGGTTGGCTTACGGAACGAGCCATCGAATGGCGCAGTTATTGTCGGTGACAACCATATGGTACCTGTGATCGGTACTTGTAAAGCAAAATTTTGTATTCAAGGGTACACACAGGGTGTCACGTTGAAGGTACTCAACCTTCTTGACCCGTTTGACGTGGTGTTGGGCGATCCCTAGCTCCATGACAACAAGGCACTAATGTGCTTTGAATCAAAGCGTTTGATCCTCCGAAAAGGACAACGCCGCTTTACGTTGCTTCCGAATATGGAATTATCACCGACCCGACTCAAAGTCCATGCCAGATTGTCTACAATGCAAGTCAAGAGACGTATTCGACAAGGTTGTCAATACTTCTTGGCTCAGCTGCAGAAAGTAGAGGACGGCGTGACGGAAGACACGCCACAAGAGATCAGATCTCTATTGGCGGAGTTCTCGGATGTATTCCAAGACCCACCCGCTGGGCTTCCACTAGAAAGACACATGGGCCACACGATTCCGCTGCAACCGGAGGTGACTCCTCCGTTCAGATCCATGTATCGCCTTAGTCCAGCAAAAAGGCGAGAGGCCGAACGCCAAATCAAAGAGTACCTTGCAAAGTGTTAGCCATTGAGCTAACCACCTCCTGTAGAGAAGCCACAAAACCGAAAAATCTCACAAAGGTTTTTGCACCTTCTTCCTTTGCAGGTATGTGTCGTGCACCCCAAACTTAATCAGGCATACACTTCACCTTCAAGAGTACTAACGCTTTAGCATTACATCTCAAGAAGAGCTCGAGTCGTCAATACGCAAAAGAGCATCAAGCAAGGGTTAGTTAATGAGCATGCAAGACAAGTCCTTTTATAGCTGTCTGTCCAGTCCTAGAACTCAAAAGCACATTCCTGAGAAGTGGCTTGACCCTGCCACATCACCAAGAGACTTGCGCTGTGGGCTTGACACATAAGCATCCTTGTGCCAAGGTAACTTATCAGCCGTGTTGCTTCCCCAAAGCAACGGACTTTATTTCCTGGAAGCTTCCAAAACAACCAAGATGTGCATGGAGCCAGGATCGAAATCAAAACCTCTCACTTGGCCAAATCAATAAAATGGCCAAGTTAACCACTCACCTACATGGTGTACTCATAGGTCATATCTCACATGAGACAGAGCATAGTTGAGTCACCCTATAACAAATCCAGGGGTCATACCTCCACAAGGGGTAGAGCATTCTTGATCCGTCGTACAAGACTGAACAAGGGGC
Source organism: Penium margaritaceum (assembly GCA_023375785.1). NCBI lineage: Eukaryota > Viridiplantae > Streptophyta > Zygnematophyceae > Desmidiales > Peniaceae > Penium > Penium margaritaceum. The sequence goes on along the minus strand of SZWC01010403.1, from coordinate 94,613 downwards.
AAACATATTCAACAAATCTCTCCCTTGCACCTTGCATCACTTTCCATCATCATTCTTCATCACTTGTGTTGACCATGCCGATACCTTGCCTGCCCGCCTGGTGGAGATCCTTGTCCAATGGCTTTGTAAGCATGTCAGCCCGGTTCAGCTTGGTGTCGACATACTCCATCTCCACTGTCTGCTTGTAGACCAAGTCCAGAGCATAGTGGTAGCGGATCTCGATGTGCTTTGTGCGCCTGGACAGAACTGGGTTCTTGGACATGTCAATCGTGCTCATGTTCTCAATCTTGATGATTGTTGCCATTGCCTTTGGTGGCCTCATCTCAGAGAGCAAGCTTTGAAGCCACTGCACCTCTTTACACAACTCAGCCAATGCAATGTACTCAGCTTCAGCTGTTGACAGAGAGACACACTCTTGCTTGCAACTCGCCCAACTGACACCACCTCCATTTAGCATACACACAAAGCCGGAGGTCGATTTTCTGTCGTCGATATTGCCTCCCCAGTCAGCGTCGGTGTAGCACATGAGACGGAGTGACGCGGATCCACCGATGCCTCCAAATTGGAGTCCCACGTGTCGCGTCCCCTTAAGGTAGCGCATGATGCGCCTCACAACCTGCCAGTGCAGTGGACCAGGATTGGCCACAAACCGGCTCACCTACCCAATAGCATGGGCTATATGTGGCCGGGTGGCAACCATGGCATACATCACACTGCCCACTGGAGACTGATATGGGATGTCCAGCATGTCAGTTTTCTCCGCTTTGTTGGATGGAGACATGGAGGTGGAGAGCTTGCACTTTGAGCTCATGGGTGTGCTGGCAGGCTTACAATCTGCCATGTCTTATCGTTTGAGGATGGAGTCGATGTACTTTGTCTGGTTCAGGCTGATGGTACCGGCGGCTCTGTCACGCTTGATGGCAATGCCAAGGTAGAAGTTAAGAGGACCCATGTCCTTTATCTTGAACCTGCTACTCAGCTGCCCCTTTAGATCGTCTAGCAGCTGCGTTGAAGAAGAGCACAGAATCAGGTCATCGACATACAAGGCGACCAACATAGTCCCTTTGTTGCTCTCATGCACGTACATGCTAGGGTCATTGTCGCAGTGCATGAAGGACTCCTTGGCCATGAATGTATGCATCTCTTGGAACCAAAGTCTTGGCGCTTGTTTTAGCCCATAGTGCGCCTTCACCAACCTGCACACCTTGCCCTCGGGCGCATCAACCCCCTCAGGAACCTCCATCAGCACCTCTTTGTCAAGTTTGCCGTAAAGGAAGGCTGTCTTGACATCCATCTGGTGGACCTCCATGTTCTTGGTAGTAGCAATGGCGAGCATTGACCGGATGGAGGCAAACGTCACAACGGGAGCAAAGGTCTCATCGTACTCTNCCCTTTGCTACCACCCGTGCCTTGTACTTTTCTATCTTACCATCCTGTTTCCTTTCTACTTTCAGCACCCACTTGGACCCCACAACATGAGCGCCGGCAGGTCTGACCACCAGTACCCATGTCCCATTCTCCTCAATGGAGCTGAGTTCACTACGAATTGCTTCATCCCACTCAGCTCTGTCAGGCCGCGCGAGTGCCTCTGCGACAGACGTTGGCTCCTCTTCAATCACAAACGAATAGTTGAAGCCTGTCCATTCACCCCTATCTGCATCGTAATGCTGTCCAGGAACTTTCAGACGTGAACTGCTCCTTGGACCTGCTGGCTGTTGCTGTTGATGTAGAGGCTGGAGGTTTGTTTTGTCGTCGATGGGGGGAGAGGTATCCTCCTCATGGTCTGGAGGATCGGATACGTCGGACTCGGAGGCTGATTCCTTCGAGTCATCTTCATTAGCTTCTCTCCCTGTTGTAGTACCCAGCCCATGCCATTGTGCTGGTGCTTCGTCTCCTTCCTCAAGAAGAGAGAGCCACTCTCCCTGTTTTGGAGTGTTCTCAAGTTTAAGAAGCTCTCCCTTACTCACTGAACGTTCGTGGAAATCCAAGTCTTTGGTGCGGATGACCTTTTTAGCTCCTAGGTCCCACATTCTATAAGCTCTGTGGGCGGTGTCATAACCGATGAAAATACACTTTTGTGCTCTTGCATCGAGCTTTCCAGGACCCTCACCCGCCTGGACCTTGGCAAAGCCGGTGCAACCGAACACCTTGAGATGGGAGGCGTCCGGCTTCCTGCCCGACCATGCTTCTTGAGGTGTCTTCAGTTGTTGTGCCTGTTTCTTCTTGCCTCTCCTTCGCAGAGCTGCTGCAGGTGTGAGGTTCACAAGATACGTAGCCGTGTGTGCTGCTTCAGCCCAGAACCTACGAGGCAGCTTGGCGTCAAAGAGCATGCACCTTGTCATTCCAAGGAGGGTCTGATTCATCCTCTCTGCTACGTCGTTGCTTTGAGGTGAGTAGGGAGTAGTTTTCTGGTGTTCAATGCACTGTGTCTTGAGCCACTCCCTGTAGGCTTCGTACTCCCCCCCATTGTCCATCCTGAATGCCTTCACCTTCCTTCCACTCTGTCGCTCGACCATAGCGACAAAGGCTTGTAGATTCTCCTTCACCTCACTTTTCTTTTTGAGAAAGTATATCCAGACCTTGCGGTTGTTGTCGTCGATGCAGGTGAGGAAATATCTGCTGTCTCCATTGGACGGTATGTGAAAGGGACCACACACGTCAGAGTGGATGAGGTCAAGGGGTGCGAGAGCACGGGTACCATTGCGCTTGAAAGGTTTCTTCTTGGCCTTGCCTTGAAGGCATGGCTCACACAAGATCCTAGCTCCCTCTGCCTCATCACCTAGCTCCATCCCATGCACTAGCTCCTGCTTATCCATGGGTACCAATGTGTGATGAGCCACGTGCCCAAAGCGCCTGTGCCACAGGTTCTCCGACGATGTGCACTGGCTAGAATGAACAGCCTTGGTGGCTGCATTTGCTTCTGGTTTTGCTGCCAAATCTTCCGCTGCCACTGCTTCCGCTGCTCCAACATGTCCTTCGTCATCAAATTCTGCATTGCTGCTCTCCTCATCATCACTCCCGGCCAAAGATTCAGCCGTTGATGTTGTCATCTTGGTCTGCAAGACGTAGAGTCCATCAATGCGAGGGACCTGTGCAACAACCTTCTTGGCAGGGTAGGAAATGTTGATGTCCTTGGTAGGGACTATCACTGCTTCCTTCTCTGTAAAAACAACTGTCATGCCATGGTCAGTTGTCTTAGAGACAGAGAGCAGGTTGGCTGTGAAGGAGGGCAAGTAGACTACCCCCTCTAACTTGAGGTCGGAGTCCGGTCCGTTGACACCCACTGTGACCAGCTTGTCAGCAATCCCCTCAGCTGCCTCAACCTTGCCATTGGCAACTCTGAAGTTTTTGTTGCATGGAGCAAGAGAGATGAAGTCTCTCTTCTCATAAGTGGTGTACTCGTTTGTGCCTGAGTCAAGGCCGTAAGCTCCTGGCCTGAGTATCGCCCTCCCTTTGTTGGAGGCACACTCGGCCATCAAGCTTGTGGGGTCCTTCCCACCATGTCCCCCTCGCCATTCATCCTCGTCTCCTCCCTCCTTCTTGGGTGCCCGGCACTCCCGAGCCCAGTGTCCAGCCTTACCACAGATATGGCAGTTTCCTTGACGCTTTGGACCCCTTCCACCAGTGCCGTTGTTTCCCTTGTATCCAAAGGAGGAGGTATTGCGAAAGGCACCACTGCTTCGTGAGGCAAAGGCAGCCATGTTTGCTTCACTATTGCTGCGACGCATGGCTTCATTCTGCACATACTCCGAGACGGTGGTGTAGGATACTTGCTCTTCGGTCCACCCTCCAATCACTATGATCATGGGACCCCAGCTCTCTGGCAGCGTCATCAGAAAAATCATGTCCTGCATATCGGATTTCAGGTCCCACCCCATGCCGTTGGCTTGTTGCAAGAGAGTCTCAAACTTTTGCATAAAGGCGGAGACATCCTCCCCTTCACCAAGCCTCATACTGATGAGGTTATGTAGAATGAAGAGATGGTTGGCAAGTGAGGACTGAAACACCTTGCCCAGTTTGGCGTATGCCGCGGCTGCCACTGTACATCCACTGATGTGTGAGAGGACTGGGGGTTGTATGGAGGACACGAGAACGACAAGAGCCTTCTTGTTGAGCTTGACCCATGCCACAAGATCAGCACCCTCCAACTTTGGTGCTGGGATACTTCCGTCGAAATATCCTAGCAAGTCTCTATCATCCATGATGATCTCAAACTGCTACTTCCAGAGCGCAAACCCCTCTCCATCAAACTTGAGGATGGGAGAATGATTGCCTGGTTCCCCTGCCCCTGCCATCCCTACACCTACAACTGTTACAGCTGCTACACCTATTGTTGATGCCGATACACCTGAGTTTGAGGCCGTTGTAGGTTGTTGGTGAGAAGAGGCAACTGCTTGCCCTGTTCACGTTGGCCAATGCAAGCAGATGTAGGCTGATGTAGGCTGATATGAGCTTATGTGAGCTCCCAAGGCAAAAAAAGGTGCATGTGTCTTTCATTCTCCTTTGGCTGATGATTAACTTGCAAACAGAGAGGATGGGTGAGAGCGAAGGCGCTCTCACTGCTTGTGACTTTGGCAGTTGCATGCGTGAAACTTCTCTAACGAGAGGAGTGGGACCATAACCCTTTGTTAGCCACTGAGCTAACCACCTCCGGCAGAGAAGCCGCAAAACCGAAAAAGCTCACAAAGGTTTTTACACCATCTTCCTTTGCAGGTATGTGTCGTGCACCCCAAACTTAATCAGGCATACACTTCATCTTCAAGAGTACTAACTCCTTAGCATTACATGTCAAGAAGAGCTCAAGCCGTCAACACGTAAGAGAGCATCAAGCAAGGGTTAATCAATCAGCATGCAAGACAAGTCATTTTTTAGCTGTCTGTCCAGTCCTAGAACTCAAAAGCACATTCCTGAGACTGGCTTGATCCTGCCACATCACCAAGAGACTTGCGCTGTGGGCTTGACACATAAACATCCTTGTGCCAAGGTGACTTATCAGCCGTGTTGCTTCCTAGAAGCAACGGACTTTCTTTCTTGAAAGCTTCCAAAACAACCAAGATGTGCATGGAGCCAGGATCGAACTCATGACCTCTCACTTGCCCAAATCAACAAAATGGCCAAGTTAACCACTCACCTACATGGTGTACTCACAGGTCATATCACACATGAGACAGAGTATAGTTGAGTCACCCTACAACAAATCCAGGGGTCATACCTCCACAAGGGCAGAGCATTCCTGATCCGTCGTACAAGACAACACAAGGGGCAAACATATTCAACACAAAGGGGTGGATCGAGNCCATACGGTGCGCCAATCCTTTTTGTGAACAAAAAGGATGGTAGTTTACGTATGTGCATGGATTACCGGGCGTTGAACAAGCTGACGGTGAAAATCCAATTCCCCTTACTACGGATTGAGGACCTTTTTGACCAACTCCAAGGTGCAAAAGTATCTTCGTCCTTTGATTTATCTCAAGGGTACCATCAAATCCGCATCACGGAAGATGATGTGCCCAAAACCGCATTTCAAATGCACATGTCACACTATCAATTCCGAGTGTTATGCTTCCGGCTTCCGAATACCCCGGCAACCTTCCATGAAGAAATGAACCAGACGTTCGCCAAGCAACTCGGACTGTTTGTCTTGGTTTACCTGGACGACATCCTGGTTTTCTCAAAATCAATGGAAGAGCACATAGAACATCTACGCGAAGTTCTCGCAATCCTTTGGGAACAAAAGTTCTATGCGAAAGTGAGCAAGTGCAAGTTTGCACAAGATGAGCTCGAATACCTTGGACACATCGTCGGCAAGGACGGCATCTGTGTCGATCCACAAAAGGTCCAAGCCGTTGTGGACTGGCCACGTCCCAAGAATTTTGGGCAGATATGGTCTTTCCTCGGCCTTCCAAGCTACTTTCGATGGTTTATGCAAGGGTATTCGACCCTGGTAGCACAGCTAACCAGGCTCACGCAAAAAGACGTGCGTTGGGAATGGACACTTGATTGCGAGAACGTTTTTCTCAAGGTCAAAGAGCTCCTATACACAGCGCCCGTCCTAGCCCTTTCGGATCCATCACAACCGTGGGAGGTTCGATGTGATGCGTTGGTAGTAGGACTCGGAGCCGTCCTCATGCAGAATGGTCACCCAGTTGCGTATGAGAGCCGGAAGCTCATTCCCGCAAAAACGCGGTACACGACTGGGGATCAAGAGCTCCTTGCGGTAGTACACGCTTTCAAGATGTGGGGTTGCTACCTCGAGGGTGCTGAAGGGGGTGTGACGGTCGTGACCGACCATAATCCATTGGTGTTTTCCAAATGCAACCGAACCTGTCAAGACGACAGGTGCGTTGGAGCGAATACTTGAGTCGATTCTCGTTCACATGGGAATATCGGCTAGGACGCATCAATGTGGCCGATCAACTAAGCCGAAAGCTTGTGGAAATTAAAGCAACCACCGAGGTCAGTGGGTGTTTTATGGCCATTGCAACAGCAACAGTCCAACCACCAACTCCCCCTGCACCTCTGTGGCAACCACCACGAGAGATTATCCATTGCAACAGTTTTGTAAATAGGATCCGGATGGGATACTATGTGGATTCTTGATTTCAAGACTCTTGAAATCTGGACAAGTACGGCTTGGTGTAGGCCGCAGGAATCTTCTGGCACGGAGAACAAGTTGTTGTGCCAAAGTCGGGAGACCATCGAGCAAAGGTTATCTCCTAGTTCCACGACCCGCCGGTCGCAGGTCATGTGGGACCCCGAAAGACCGGACAGGCACTCTCGGATCACTATTGGTGGCCAGGGTGGAGTGCTGATGTCCGCAACTATTACATGACATGCGACCCCTGTCTGTGGAATAAGGCTAGCAACAAGAAGCCTGCTAGACTCCTCCAACAGCTTCCCATTCCTAGGACTCCATGAGAGTACGTCAGCATGAACTTCATTACTGGTCTTCCGGACATGGCCCGTGGCCATGATGAAATACTAGTGGTTGTGGATCTTTTGACGAAGATAAAACACTTCATTCCTACAACCACTGACGTGAACGCAAAGGGCACCGCTCGTCTCTTCTTTGAGGGTGTCGTAAAGTACCACGGGTTGCCGTTGCGCATCATCTTCGATCGAGATCAAATATTTGCTAGTAAGTTCTGGCAAAAGATGTACGAATACTTTGGCAGTGAGTCGCAAATGTTGACAGCATTTCACCCTCAAACTGACGAAAAAATAGAGCGCATGAATCGCACTCTGGAGCAGATGCTCCGCATGTACGTGGACCCTGCCATGCATGATTCGGACAAATTCCTAGCACCGATAGAGTTTGCGGTGAACAACTCGGTGAACGAGTCCACACTGTTCACACTGTTCGTGTTGAGTAGTGGTCGGCATCCTGTGGTACCCTCTTCATTGGTGAAGAGTGGGAGTACAGGAGGGCAGGTTCCTTCCGCTCAAGCCTTTCCCGAGCGCATCGACTCCTTGTTACAGGAGGCGAAGGGTCACTTTCAAGCAGCTCGGCAGCGACAAAATGCATATGCCTTGATGCAGTTTAAGAGCATAGAACAAGTTGGCAAAGAATTCTGACTCTTTCATCTCATATCCATCTATGGAGACAACCTGGTTGCTATCCTCCTCCCAGGAGAGTCAACCATAAGCACGGGTTTGACCATTGTTAAGAAGAGGTATCGAGCCAGTTACGACTAGGGGAAAAACAAAGACAAGGTTCCAATGTTGCACTAAGGTGCACAGGGTTATGTGGTAACCTGTACAAATTTGGTTTAAAGGGGAATACAAAAAAAAATTGTGAATGGAACTGTAGGAAGTAAGAGAATTATGGAAAAACTCCAACAATTCAATTTGTAACCATTAGTTCAACTTTTTTAGTTAGGGGTCGATTTCTGAGTTTTTCTTCTTTTCAAAGTACTTCTAAGTTTGATGTTCTCCAAGAAAGATGTGTGGAGTTTTTTTTCACATCAACACTTTAAATTAAATATGCGTACAAATTTCTCGTATTCTACTCATTTTCCACACTACAAATCTCCATGAATTACGTTCCGCACATTCCGTGTATCCGTACATGTGTTCATGTCTGTATACATTTACATGCATCTGTCCATGAACTTATAAGTATAAATGGAATCAAAAGCATCAGTATAAGTATTTCCTTCATATACTTTTTATTTGACCATCGTCTGTCAATGATCCATCATGACTTTGTCTATGACCACCAATTGTAATTCCAATATAGCTAGTACTTTGTGTTACAATATCATTGGTATTATTCCATTTTTCCTAAGATTTCTTCCTTCTTTAGCACGTTGATTCAACATTTTAGTTTTTTGTAAATTGTCAGATGAAACTAGGTATGTAGCTTCAGCTATCTTGGAGTGTGTACAAGCTGGTTCCTTGCTATTTCATCTCACATCTGGAGAATGTTGTGGTCAAATGAGCTTGTCTCATTGACCAGTCCGGAGCGTGTGAGAGAATCAAAGTTACTACTTCCAAAAAAAATCAACCCATTCGATTATTTTTGTTTTCTCCTGTGTCCTACAGAGACACAAAGCAACAATTATAGGCTGGCGGACTGTTACATCCCTAACGTACACAAGTCCCTAACAATCACGCGTGGAAATTTCTGTTCTTACATTCAAGGTCCACCGCACGGCGACTTCAAGGTTTAAAATGTGTCTGGCCGAGGGAATTTTGGCCAACTTCCCCAACCTCCGGTGCTCCGTTTTGTAATTTTCTTACAAATTCGACCACTTTCCAGAATGGTCAACAACAGTGTCACAAACCATATCGACGTTTTGATATCATTTGGTTGATGTCTTGACGACGCTCAAATTTTATAAAGAGGCGTAAAGATATCACCAAAGCCCCCTGACTTCTTGGTGGAGCTTCTTGAAACCACCGCTCACGACATGACCTCGCACGCATCACTCGGCTCAAACTCCGAAGACCCGAATCATGCCTCATTCTCATTCTCAGCATCGTATACATATGCTCAACACACTCGATACTTGTTATCAAAGTACACCTACTGCCTAATACAAGTTATCCGTTTGTCCAAAACACCCTAATTGTCTTTTGTCCCGCACCTCATCACAGTGAACCACCTACGTTCCGCTTGTCGTAACACTTGGTATCAGAGTGCAGCGATGTTGGAGGGGAAACCGATGCATTAACTACCTGGAAACAACCTTGCACGAGTCCTCGTCTTATCTCCACCATTCAGAAGATCATAGAATTTGCCATGAGAACAGTGAACAAAGCGAGCGCTACCGGCAACGAGCAACAGTCCCCGTCGAGTACTCCGACGATGGTGGATCAGCAACGCGCGAACAATGATGCTCTCCTAGAAAACCAGGCGGCAGCAACAACTTTTGCGGTGAATTGTGCAGCACTGACTAACCCAATGGCCAATCCAATGATGAAATCCTCGGGCTAGACAAACCCTGCACCTCCGCCACAACCCGTTGGGTCGACACCTGGCATGATTAGAGGCATCGGCCGACAAGCGCAAATCAGTAAAGACCTATACTGGAAACTTTCATGACTGGAGAGCCTCAACACCCATCTTCTCTAACAACTCAACGCGGATATGGAGGAGTATCGAGTTTCTTGTGCGCGCAAAGCAGTACTCACTGAGAGAAATTTGCAAGTCTCGAGTGAATCCTAGATTTGACCGGCACTCCTTGAGCCGTTTGGTCCCGCACATTCCAATGGAACAATAGTTAGCATGCAGTTGAAAAGTTTGGAGGTGTACTTTTACAACTGATGGATCAGAAACGAAAAAAAGGAAATTGACCTCGCGGCCTCGCTTGTACAAAGCACAGGTTTGACTTGACGGTCTGACCTAAAGGTCATCCAACGGCAGTAGGTAACCGGCAGGGCCCCATCGATGGGACTCGTTACCGCTCTCACATTGTTAATCGTAGGTGTACTACCTCTTGAGAAAATCAATCCAGCATGGCACGACTCCCTCAAACCACAGGAAACGTGGAGCGAAATTGCATATGATACACTCACTCACTTTAGGAAGCTGAACGAGAAGTTTGACACACGGTACAGACTCCAACGTCTGCATCAGCAGTCCAACGTGGCAGAGTACACTCGGCATTTCCATGAAATCATCACCGACAGTGACCTCGTCCTTGATGAGCTTTGTTTCTACTACAATGGTCTGAAGAGAGATATTCGGCGAGCAATCTCCATTTTTGGCATCCAAGACGACCTTGCACAAATGATCGCAGCAGCCAACCACATCGACAGCGCCGTCTACAACGCTCGGATGCAAGAATCCGACGGTTGGCGACACAAAGCCACAATGCTATCATGGCGGAGGAAAGCCACCCTAGACTGCCGAAAGCGGCAATAACAAACCAAAATGGGGGGGGGGGAAGTCGTAGAAAAAGAGTGAGGATTCAGGAAACGGCAAAGGATAGGCATAGCTCCTATCCGGTCTGATACATCTGTGTAGACCAATCCCCTATCTCAGTGGCTCATATCGTTGCATACGAGGGTTCCTAAAATTGAAAAGTTGGAAAAGGGGTACGAAGNTCATCGACGGATGACTGCAAATCCATCGACTTTGTGAACCACTCCAGCTACAAGCCAGAGATCTACACAACATAACAGTCTAGAAGACTTTCCCAATGAGCCACCACAAAATCATCCTCGGGTGAGATTTCCTATCCAGGCACAATCCGCACGTTGATTGGAGTAGTGGAGTAGTGTACGTCAGCATTGATGGAAGAAAGCAACACCCACCTATGATCGAGCAACCCATGACGTAGCGGCGGTTACAGGAAGTAGCAGAGGTGGAAGCAGCAAAGGAGGTTGCTACAGCCACAAAACGCCAACAGATATCTCCGAGCGTGGCCAGGTGATGTCTAAGACACGGGGCTCAAGCATGGCGAGACAAGGTGGAAACAAGAGAAGCAGAAGAATCGCAGCTGCCGAAGCAACACCAACATTGACACCTTAGAAGTTTGGAGAATTATCAAAAGAATTTGCAGAGCTCATCGAGGAGTTCGAAGGGGTTTTCCCCGACGAACTACCCTGAGAGTTACCACCGTAACGCAACATTGACCATCAGATAGACCTGAAGCCGGGAAGTAGACAGACGGTAAAGGGGACCTATCAAATGTGCAATCCCGAGTTGACCAAAATCAAGAAGCAGCTAGATGAGATGGTCAAGAAAAGGTTCATCCGACCCTCCTCGTCACCCTATGAGGCATCAGTGTTTTTCATGAGAAATAGAATAGGAGAGATGCGGATGTGCGTGGACTACCGAGCGTTGAACGACATCACTATCAAGAACCGCTATTCCCTCCTAGGAGCAAATGAACTTTTCCACCACCATTGCGGGGCGCAATTCTTCAGCAAAATCGACCTACGCAATGGCTATCATGAGATCCCCGTATCTTATAAGGACCTCAAGAAAACAACATTCCATACCAGATATGGGTGTTTCCAGTTCACAGTCATGCCGTTTGGACTCACCAAGGTGTCTGCAACATTCATGACGGTGATGAACAACATTTTTTTCTCGTACCTCGACAACTTTGTCTTCGTATATGTCAAAGACTCCCTGGTGTACAACAGCACCCCAAAGAAGCACAATTGAAATCTACAAAGAAACACTCAAGGTTTTACAAAGAGAGCAATTCTTTGGAAATCTCTCGAACTCCGACTTTAGTCACCATTCGATTGAGATTTTGGGCCACATCATCAGCGGTAGACAGGTCACTATAGACCCGAAAGAGGTGAAAGCAGACGCTGATTGGCCGAGGCACACAAATGTTTGGGATGTGGAGGTATTTCTGGAATTTTTCAATTACTACCATCGATTCGTAAGAAATCATTTGTCATCACCTCCCTCTGATCTCACCCGGAAAACCGTCGAGTCAAATTGGGGAGACAGCGAACAAGATGCAATTAAATCTCTAGGAAATGCTCTGACCTCGGCGCTAGCCTTACGATTGGTAGATCCAACGGTGGACTACATCATGGCCACCGACTTTTCCGATCGAGCCATCAGAGCTGTTCTCCTTTAAGACAACAGCGTTGGAGAACAACCCATCGCCTATATGTCAAAAACACTACTTGGACCAGAACTTAACTACGCAGTGTAGGAGAAGGACATGCTTGCAGTCGCGCACACATTCAAGACATGGCGGTGCTACTTCAAATGAAAGTGATGCATCGTCCGCACCGACCATCATGCCCTGAAAAATCTCAAGTCCTAACCAAATCTAAGCTGTCAACAAACTCAATGGATGGAATTCCTCGAGTCCAACTTTGACTATGGCATCGAGTACCAGCCTGGAAAAACAAATCCAGGCGTTTCTGTGAGTCAACGACCAGATCCAATGGTCGAGATCAGCACGTGGCTCGTTGAACAAGACACGTACCTCACGAGACCGTTAGCGAAGGGATACGAGGAGTTCTGCGAGTACGACAAAACCAATTTCTGGTTGGATGTAGCAGATTCGACGGAATCCTTGGCCGACCAGGCCAAAACAGTGGTGCTTGAGGATCTCCGACCCTCAAGCCATCCCAGCTCACCGCCCACAGTCCAAGGTGATCCCGCTCGAGCCAAGTGGCTCCTTTGACCGGTCGTTGTGGCACTACCACGCTACACTCCCTCCCACTAGGAGTGAGAGCCGCCTCTACATCTCCCGTTATCCCAACGTGGGATTCGACCCCTGGAACTCTGATACCAATGTATCGGATTCGACAAAATCCTTGGCCGACTAGGCCAGAACCGTGGTGCTTGAGGGTCTCCAACCCTCAAGCCATCCCGACTCACCGCCCACAATCCCAGGTGATCCCNCCATCTGCAAATTGCGCAACACCTGTGAGAGATACAAATCTCTTCGCACGCGGCCACCTGATCTACTTGAACCCTCTACGTTCCTACAGAGCTATGGCCTGACATCAGCTTGGACTTCGTGACGAGACTGCCTGCCAGTCTCGAGGAGTATGACGCCATCCTCGTCGTGGTGTATAGATTTTCAAAATTGTCTCAGTTCATCCTGATAACGAACACCGTCACCACAGAAGGAAGATCACGAGTCTTTCTAAATCAGATTGTGTGGTTGCACGGAGTGCAACGTGCCATCATGAGCCACAGAGACAGCCACTTCACCAGCCTCTTTTGGCGAGCATTGATGACCCGTTGCGGCACTCGGATCTTACTATCTTTGGCGTTCCATGCTTAAACTGACATGCAGCCGAGCGAACCAACAAGGTGCTTGAACAACTTCTTCGAAGTTTATGCTAGCCACACGGCACTTATTAGGCCACAAAACTGCCGACCGCCAAACTTACCTACAACTCCGCCACTTCCTTCGCAACAGGTAAAATACCTTTCGAAGTGGTCTACGACAAAATTCATGCCACACCTGCTGAATTGCAAAGTCAGAGTAACATCTCTGCAATTGAAATTCACCGCAGGGACATTTCAAGCATCAGGGGGGAAACACAGTAGACCCTCGCGAAGATGCAAGCAGCCATGAAGCGAGTTGTCGACCGACATTACAGCGATGATTTGTTCAGCGCTGGCAATCACGACCTCCTCAACTAAGTGAATATCAAAATTCGAGGACAGGGCTTCGCAAAGCTCAAACCCAGATGGTTTGGCTTGTTTGAGATTGACCGCATGCAAACCCTAGTCGTCGCTCGACTTTGTCTCCCTAACAGCATGGCCATCCACCGCGTCCTCCACATCAGCAAACTCCAGCACTACCGAGACCCCAATACGAACTTCCCTAGGAGAGACGTCCTACCTCCAAAACCTATACAAGTGGACGAGGGTACGGGATACCTTCTTATTGCATTTATTCAGAAGAAAATGAAGTATGAGCATTTCTATAAACTGGGATATTTACTCCTTCGAGGGTTTGTTCAAACTTTGCCAGCCGCGGGTTTGCGACTACGCTCTCAATGCCACAATTTGCAAAGGTGGTGGCCTCAAGGCCCCACGCTTCCGGAGGTCGTTCCTCTTGGCGAGAGAGGGCAATGCCGACAAAAGGCACGGATGTCTCGTGGACATCGAAAACGACCACGCAGGGGCGATTGTCGATTCGCTCACTCAAGTTGGAGCGAGAACATTTGGTCACCCCGATGCACCTTGTAGTCACCATTTTCAATCAGAAGGACATGACATGGCCAGGTCATTTCGGACTTTCGTGGTTGTGCACAACACGAGGACACTTTGAGGAAGCTACAAAGCTCAATTCTGATACTTCGAACAACGCAAAAAAGAAACCAAAAAAAACCTTCAAAGAAACCTTTCAGAATAATTGCCGTAGTACGTGTTTGAAGATATCCTTGACCATCAACGATGTGGAAAAACGACGGAGTACCTGGTCATGTGGCACGGTTACAATGGCGCGCACAACAACTGCGAGCTCTACGGAAACCTCTGGGCCGTCGATCATCTGATCCACAGCTTTTTTTTCCGTCACCGGCCTACGTCTGCTAGCGTGCTCGGACGTTGCGACTAAAAGGGGAAGAATTGTTACGTCCGTGATGTACACGAGACCGTAAAACTTGCATGTCGGTGTTTTTGTTCTTACATTGATGGCCCACCGCTTGGCAGATTCAGGATTTTTACGCCGTTTGGCCCAGGGAATTTTGGCCAATCGCCTCAAACTTTGGTGCACTGTTTTAAAAGTTTCTGACAACTTCGACCACTTCCTAGAACGGTCGACAGTAATGTCGCAAACCATATTGACGTTTTGATATCGTTTGGTCCACTTCTAAAAGATGCTCGAATTTAATAAAGAATCGCCAAGATATTCTCGAAGCCCCCAGACTTCTTGGTAGACTTTCTTGAATGCGCCACTCATAGTGCGACTTCACACGCAACGCTCAGCTCGAACGCCCATAACCTAAAATTCGCCTCATTATCATTCCCATAGTTTTCATGTATGTGCTGGACACACTCCAAACTTGTCATTGGAGTGCACTTATTACTTAAAAACAAGTTATCCATTTGCCCCAAGCACCCGAATCGTCTTTTGTCCTGTAACTCATCCCAATGAACCACCTATGTTTTAAGTGGAGTTTAATTAAAAAAAAACAAGAGGCAGGTGTTGCACGCAAAGCGTGCATAGGGTTACATAGTAACCGAGCAAAAGTATTCATATTGGTATCTCTTAAGAGGCTAAATAATTGCCCGTAATCTGGACCACATAATGGAAAGTTTGCCATGAGAATTTACCTCATCCATGGAATCAAAAGCTGGTTGCAAATGGACTGCCAAGCTGTCACCTGCATTCGTTCAAACTAATTTTTTTGTTGCCCATTGTGTATGGTTTAGGCGAACTCTTTCTAAATTACATCAAATTACTCTAGTTTTGTTTTGAGCCTTTTTGGATGTAAAATAAAAAAATAAAAACCAAAAAGTGAACGAATGCGCTTGAAAGTATAGTATTATGTACAACAATCCACCAACATATTGAACAAGAACCTCGAAAGGTATTTCTTCTCTTTTTTATGAACATGGTTTTTATCTCACGAGTAAATTGATTAAATGATATTAATTTTTTCTTGTATTTTGGACATGCTAGTTTCACACGTTTGTTTTGAGCTTCACTTAATAAAATATTGTCTTTGAGAAATTTGGATGAATCTTGAATGTTTCCTTATGTTATAAAAAAATATGTCGTAATTATAGGCATAAATTGATTTTTTTACATTAGTGTATGTCGGTGGTTGAATTTCTTATCCTTCAATTGCATTCTGACCCTGCTTGAAGCCGGGTTCACAAGTCTCAAGAGTTTCGCATTACGACCAGTTATGTGAATTAACACAGGGCGAGGCCAAGGGGGAGCGACTGGAGGGCCTAAACGTACAGTCCGTACCATTCTATCCTAGCGTTGTACTGCCCATTCCGTACTATCCGGGGTTTGTCCGGAACTCGAGGTCGAAGTCCGTGATTGTTTTTGTCTGGGCCGACCTGTCCACTGCGTCCGCGGACGGGGGGGGGGGGGGGGGGGGGGGGGGGGGATACAGTCGAAGTGATTCTTGCGCCCTGATTGGTGGATACGGCAGAAAAACGACCGATCCACCAATCACGATTTTCTTGAAGCATCTTTTGGCCACGAACCGATTGTAATAGGTTACTATGTAACCCAAAAAATCCACAAACCAATGACAGTAGATTACTATGTAACACAAAAAAGGTACAGAGTGCCCGGGCTTCTTAGGTGCAGAGGTAGTCCCCCCACATCAGTCGATCACGACCAGAGGTGAAAAAAAACCAAAAAGATGACGCATGCGGTTCGTCTAACAGCCTCATAGGTGCATTCCAGCTCAGTGGCGTGCCTCGCAAGCACTCAAGGCTCTGCCCACCGGAGGGTCCGGCAAGAGAGGGGCTCCGCACATTTGTGCCTCCAAAATCTTTTTCTGCATGCTGCGCAACTCGCTGTTTCGACTACTGTTGGAAAATGTTTCATTCTACTGCAAAGTTTCGTTCCGTCTCCTTTATCTATGCTTACCCGGCACTGCACCCTAGGGGGTGTTTTCTCAATTTTCAGTAGACCTGTTTCCCGGTTTTTTATCATATGGATCTCCGCTTCTAAAACTTAGGTTGCCATAAGACACTCGTCCTCTTGCCGCAGCTGTTAGTGACACTAGGGGTATTTCGGTCCGGTTGGATTGTCCATTCCGCCTTTATCTTTTTTCTCTCTTCGGAACATTACATACTTTGTACGAGGTGCTCATGGACTTGCAAAAAATAGCATGCGTGGTATCTATGGATCGTACCTTACCCCTCAGGGTAAATTGCAATGTGAAAACGTAGTTGGAAAGCAATTTTTGAAAATGGGGGCTTGGAAAAGTACCTTCTTCAGAAATGAGGGTGTTCATTGTTTTCTTGTTTGTTCTATTCTCACTACCGGGAAGTGGAACTAACTATAGCAACGTAGGAAGTGTCGTCTATTTTCAAGTTCCGACCGTCACGGGCTGTGAACACCCAATCGATTTGTCCGGGAAGTTTTCAAGTGGCTTCTCCTCTATGGTCGTATTTGGGCTAGCGGTCTAGCCGACTCAGCACTATCACATAGGCCATCCTTCATCTTGTCAACAATGATGACAAATTCATAAAAAAAACAACACATGGTCCCAATTATACCGATCGTAAGAAGGAGAGCGACGTCGTGATCCCTTGAATTTCGGCTGTGTGTCTCGACCAAGCTTTTTACTGCAAATTTTGGTCTGGTTGAGATCGAAAACAACACCGGCGATTGTCAACTGTCTTAGCCTTCACACACGGTTAGGAATCTTGACAGCTGCCCGTGGACACCACCATGCATGGGCTTGACTACGGCGGAGGCACCTATGTATTCCGTTTGTTTTTTTTTTGACATGTCGAGGCATATGGGCTCACCTGCAATTTTTGTGTGTGTGCTATATAAATTTATCAGAGGAGCAGAATTGTTCCACTTGAACACTATTTCCTAAACGCACACGACCATTTTCATATTCAGAAGAGAAAAAAAATTGTCTTGTTGTTGAGCCGTAATTCGATGAAAATGGTTTAGGGGCTAGAATAGTCGAATGAGTTTCCCCATGTTTTGTCAACGTGAATCGAAGGTTTGAAGGGTGCGTTTGGCTTAGACAACCTTAAAGGTGAGGGAACCTATGCTGCACCATTGAGAAACCCTCAGGTATTTCTCTGGCAAAGGCTTTGAGTCCGGAGACTGTGCTTCATGTGCTTAAGCACACCAGTTAAGGTACCCATAGAATAGAAGCTCTATGGATGATGTGGGAGTCACACCCACTAACCCTCACCCCGAAGGGTACCTTCACCACGAGTCGTAACCCTGTGGTTGGAGGACCAAGCTCAGTTATTACGGTTTGGCTTGATGTATTCGGCCCTAAAAAATGTTAGGACAGTTGAATTAGANCACGCCACTCACAAGTTGCAGCTCACCTCCTTCACCCGAAGGCTGTGGCGGTGCCCACAAGATCCGGCACACAAACGTTGCGTGGAGATGTCCGTCTGCTCGCCTCCCGCGTCCTCGCCTGTCCCTGCCCTCGCCCGTCGAGCCGTAGTTGGATCCGTACCACTCTCCTCCATCGTTTGCTCACCCGTCTGCTTTCGGCAGGGCATGGCGCAGGACGTGTGACATGTAGCTACCGGGCATCCCGATCTCCTCTGCTGCTGCGCTGCTGGCCCGTGCTTGCTCCTCGATCGCACCACACACCTTCGCACTCTCTCCAAGGTGATCTTCTCTCACAGTGCGCCAGTAGTGAAACACTTCCGCAAATTCTCTCGACATAGGGCACCGCGCTTGTGGCCACCAAAGCAGAAGGCGGCCGCAGATCTCGCCGCACTTGTTAGTAGTCTGCTCCGATCACGCAACGCAACTCAACGCAACGCGACGCGAGCAGAAGATCAATTCTCTTTTTCTAGGCTGCGGCGCCAACAAGTTGGGCTCTTTGCTGACGTCGGGGTTGCCGCCACGGAAGGCANAATCATCGAGCACTACGGCGGAACCGTTCCAAGGCAAGGCACCACCACTTGCGAAATCTGAAAACCAAGGAACCGCGCATCAGCTGCAAAGCCTTGCAGGAGTTCGCAGAAGACAGCAGCAGCAGCAGCAGCAGCAGCAGCAGCAGCAGCAGCAGCAGCAGCAGCAGCAGCAGCATCAGCAGCAGCATCAGCAGCAGCAACAGCAGCAGCAGCAGCAGCAGCAGCAGCAGCAGCATCAGCAGCAGCAGCAGCGGCAGCAGCGGCATCAGCGGCAGCAGCAGCAGCAGCAGCAGCAGCAGCAGCAGCAGTAGCAGCAGCAGTAGCAGCAGCAGCAGCAGCAGTAGCAGCAGCAGTAGCAGCAGCAGCAGCAAGAAGAATGGCGGGGGAGTACGGGCGAGAGCCGTGTCCGGATCGGATCGTGGACGACGTGGGCGGCGCGTTCAGCATGGGCGCAGTAGGCGGCGCAGCGTGGCACTTCNTGCGTTTGGCTTAGACAACCTTAAAGGTGAGGGAACCTATGCTGCACCATTGAGAAACCCTCAGGTATTTCTCTGGCAAAGGCTTTGAGTCCGGAGACTGTGCTTCATGTGCTTAAGCACACCAGTTAAGGTACCCATAGAATAGAAGCTCTATGGATGATGTGGGAGTCACACCCACTAACCCTCACCCCGAAGGGTACCTTCACCACGAGTCGTAACCCTGTGGTTGGAGGACCAAGCTCAGTTATTACGGTTTGGCTTGATGTATTCGGCCCTAAAAAATGTTAGGACAGTTGAATTAGATGTACTTGAGTTGTGGGTGGAGTGACAGATGCGGAGGGGATATTGTTTTTGTCGTTTTTGCAAGTTGAAGATAGTTTGGTGAGTTTTTTTTATCATTTTGTGCAATTCCTTGGTTTTTTTCTGCCGGTGTAGGCTGTAGTGATGGATGTTAATTTGTTCCACCTGAATTGAAGGTGAAGAGTCTCTATATTTGGAGATTATTCGAAAAACGGCTTACTGTCAACGCCGAATCTCGTTTCTTCGTGCACCTGGGCAAATCCGCCACCCCCAATTCTCCCCGACCCCCACCCCTACCCCCGGTCGCCTCCCACTTCTGCAGCAGATTCAGTGTACACGCCACTCACAAGTTGCAGCTCACCTCCTTCACCCGAAGGCTGTGGCGGTGCCCACAAGATCCGGCACACAAACGTTGCGTGGAGATGTCCGTCTGCTCGCCTCCCGCGTCCTCGCCTGTCCCTGCCCTCGCCCGTCGAGCCGTAGTTGGATCCGTACCACTCTCCTCCATCGTTTGCTCACCCGTCTGCTTTCGGCAGGGCATGGCGCAGGACGTGTGACNCGCGGTGGTTCAACGAGCCCAAGCAAGCAATAGTTGCAAATCATCGAGCACTACGGCGGAACCGTTCCAAGGCAAGGCACCACCACTTGCGAAATCTGAAAACCAAGGAACCGCGCATCAGCTGCAAAGCCTTGCAGGAGTTCGCAGAAGACAGCAGCAGCAGCAGCAGCAGCAGCAGCAGCAGCAGCAGCAGCAGCAGCAGCATCAGCAGCAGCATCAGCAGCAGCAACAGCAGCAGCAGCAGCAGCAGCAGCAACAGCATCAGCAGCAGCAGCAGCGGCAGCAGCGGCAGCAGCGGCATCAGCGGCAGCAGCAGCAGCAGCAGCAGCAGCAGCAGTAGCAGCAGCAGTAGCAGCAGCAGCAGCAGCAGCAGTAGCAGCAGCAGTAGCAGCAGCAGCAGCAAGAAGAATGGCGGGGGAGTACGGGCGAGAGCCGTGTCCGGATCGGATCGTGGACGACGTGGGCGGCGCGTTCAGCATGGGCGCAGTAGGCGGCGCAGCGTGGCACTTCATCCGCGGCGCCAAGAACAGTCCGAGGGGAGAGCGGCTGATGGGCGGCACGCAGGCGGTGCGCATCAACGCGCCTCGCATCGGCGGAAGCTTCGCCGTGTGGGGAGGGCTGTTCGCCACCTTCGACTGCTCCCTCGTGTACATGCGGCAGGTGTGTGTGTGTGTGTGTGTGTGTGTGTGTGTGT
>SZWC01010403.1:8164-25210 GCA_023375785.1 Penium margaritaceum | reverse complement strand
GTGCAGGTCGTGGGAGACATAATTGTCATGCATGTCAATATGGCTGCTCATCTAGCTAGGTTGGGAGGGTGTGCTAGATGGTCAACTTTGACAGAGTGCAACTTTGTGCTCCCTTGGCTAAATGAGGCATGTAAGGGCTTGTTAAAAAGCTATGATCGTGTTATTTCTTATTCAAGAGTCAATTCAAACATTCACATTCCTTCAAATCCTAAGTTTTGTTCCGTAAATTCTATCTGTGCAACCTGCAACTCTCTCTCACAATCAATTGGTCGTACCCAGGCGGCTCTTGGTGAGCCTGATCACCTCTCTAAGGGCTGCTCAAGTTCACATCAGTGGTATTAGAACTAGTATGAGAGTTTTCCTCATTCTTGAGACCCTCGGTGCACTGTGTGTGAGAGGGCTGCTTGTGGTCCAAACTTTGCATCACCAGGATAACATCCGCTTCTTTGGTGGCCGGCATCAACATCGCCAAGTTCAAAGGCAAGAACTTCTTGAACTGGATCAACAGCATGAAGACGGTGCTGATAGAGAAGGGACTATGGGGTTATGTGAATGAGGAGGAATAACCTTAGTTGTTTCTCTCACCTAGTGAGGCCCGTATCTGCTGTGAGAGGCGTGACGTTGTCCACACCACTATCTACCATACTAACCATCCTCTGTAGCCTTCCTAGCAGCTACACTCCTCTAATTTTTGTCCTTGACCAGCGTGGCAACTACCTCTCCCTCAATGACTTAGAGAAGAGCCTGCTGTTTGAGGACGAGCGCTGTAAGGGGAGTGAAAGCGGAATGGATGTCGCTCTCTTCACCAACTCTGTTCATAGGGGTGGTGCTGCATCAATCAAGGAGAATGGAGGAAGAGGAAGAAGAAATGAAAGTTCCACTACAAAAATAAGCTGAGCCATTTGGTGCATGAATGATGGAATAAGAAGGTGGAGCTTGCAACTGGAGTGGGAGCAAGGAAAGAGTCCAACGCTTCCAAGAACGCTGAAGATCGGGAGAGTGGATTATTGACCACCATCCAAATGCTGTACGTCTACAACAAAACCACCGTATTCTGGATCATCGACTTGGAAGTCACACGGCACATGACGTGCCGTTTGGGGTGGTTTGTTTTCTACACTGCCATTGAATCTTTTCGGGTATACAGGGGGACAATCATGTGCAGATGGTGGTTGGGGAGGGTGAGATTATCTTTTGTTCTTCCGTTGAGGGTAAGCACGTGGAACTTTGTGTGAAGGAAGTGCTCCATGTTCTGTGGCTGGCAGCTAACCTCCTCTCTGTTTCCTCTCTCATCTCTGAATGTATTCAGGTTCGCTTTGAGCATGGTGGCTGCACCATCTGTGCTCATGCAGGCCGTGTACTTGCAAAAGCAAACAAGGAGGACGGTCTATACCGTCTCTATGTGGCGTTGAAGAAGGAAGTTGACTCAGCGTTGGTGGCGAGGGAGGGAAAACACGACATTGGCCTGTGGCACCGCCGGCTTGGTCACCCCGGCTTTGGAGTCATTTTCTCAAAGCAGCAGATGGTCCACGACCTGGAGCTCAAGGGGTTGAAGCAGCCTGGTGCACCGGCTTGTGAGAGCTGCATTGAAGGGAAGCAAGCCTGCTCTTCTTTCACTGGAGAAGAGAAGGGGATAGTTGAGCTTCTCTCACTTGTCCACTCTGACTTGTGCAGTCCCATGNTACCGTCTCTATGTGGCGTTGAAGAAGGAAGTTGACTCAGCGTTGGTGGCGAGGGAGGGAAAACACGACATTGGCCTGTGGCACCGCCGGCTTGGTCACCCCGGCTTTGGAGTCATTTTCTCAAAGCAGCAGATGGTCCACGACCTGGAGCTCAAGGGGTTGAAGCAGCCTGGTGCACCGGCTTGTGAGAGCTGCATTGAAGGGAAGCAAGCCTGCTCTTCTTTCACTGGAGAAGAGAAGGGGATAGTTGAGCTTCTCTCACTTGTTCACTCTGACTTGTGCAGTCCCATGCCATCACAGTCTGTCCGATAAATCGTACGTTCATTGATGCAAAATCAAGGAAGACATGGGTGTCCCTCCTGGCCCACTCGCCATCCCCTTTATACCCCAGCTCGTTGCCTCCTCTCATGCATCCACCTTAATGGACATCCTTCCCTCTCATCTCCCTCATCATCCCTCTCCTGCTCCGGCGGACCAGATGGCCTCCCGCTTTGTCCTCCCCCACTGCTCTATCTGTCACTGTTCGGTGTTCCGTCTCACCAACCCCTCCTATCCCTCACACGCGAACGCCATCCCCTCCCCGGTACTCTTGGGCTCCTCTGCCTCCACGGTCCTCTGCCGCCTCCATTGTCTTTGCACTCCCAATTTCATGCGCATCCTGCCCGTCCTTAATGGTCGTGCTGTTATGTCGGGCTCGCGAGCACTGTCTGCCCTCTATGGCACTATGGCTAGAGTGGTCTCCGCATTCGCCTTCGGTGAGTTTGGTCCTGTGTCCTCATGTGCTTGTATCTCACGTTCGTCCTCTTCACCTTCCTTATCCTTTGCCCTCTCCTTCTCCTCCACCACAACCTCCCTCCCTTATACCTTCTACCCCCTCCCGTTCTCCCCATCCTCCACGTCTCCTCCCTCTTCTGATCCGCTCATCCCGGCTGCACTCCTCCCGCTCCTCCCACTCCCTTGGATGCTGTACTGATCAGTGTGGAAGCTGCCTGCTCCTGTTCCCGTCCTTCTATCTGTTACCGTGTAGTATTCAAGCCCAAATCTCAGGGGATATACAGAGTAAGTGTGTGAGTGATTGACCCTGACACTTCTCCAACAGGTAATTCCTTTCTGGTGAGATGCATCTAATGCATTCCGGCGACCAGATCAGCGGCTTCATTCTTGGTGGCTATGGCTTGTCAGCCAGGGGGATTGTTGTTGTGTGGGCTTCTATCCATCCCTGTGCAGGAGCGGCTTGTTGACCACCGTCTCACGCTGTGGACTTTGAGACTGCTCAAGGATGATTTCAAATGTGGTTATGGTTTGTCTATGATGCTCCATTGATGCCGGATGATTGTATGTGACACGTGGGATTTGTTCTGTGGTCAGATATAAGCAACTTGTGGTCTGTACTGGTNACATGGGAGACCCATTGATGCTTGGTTGGGATGTCCCTCACTGGTTGTATCTTGTTTGTGGCTGAGACCTGGGCACTTGGCGGTCTGTACCGATGTTGCGGGAGATCCATTGATGCTTGGTTGGGATATCCCTTACTGGTTGTATCTTGTCCATGGTCAAGACCAGGAAAATCTATGGTCTGTATTGATGCCTTGAGGAGATTCCGTGTTGTAGTCCGAGCTTCCGACAGTCAAGAAGTTGTTCCTGATGTTTGGACGCTATCTGCATGTTTCTTATCCTGCTTACATTTTCTCGACATGTCGAGACTCAGCAACCAGGATACATGTTCCTGTGCTTTGAGGAGACATGTTTTGTATGGTTTCATGCCCTTTGTTGTTTGTGATCCCTGCATGCACATTTGGGTTCGGCGGGGGTGACAGGGCCAAGTGGGCTAGCTGCCAGCATCCCTGTAGGGGCTCAAATGTAATCTCTCCTCGTTCTTGACGCATCGCGTTCCAGACCTAACCAGTTTTTTTGCATTGTCGTTGTTCTCTCACACCCAGAGCGTATGCCTGCCTTTTCATGAGCCTGCTTGTCCCAAAACGATTTTTCTCATGGTATCTGAGCACCTTTGGGGTTGTGAGTTGTGGTGCTACAAAAACTAGTCTGAGATGCTGTTAGGGAGTACCACATGGCGCCACGCAGGCAAGAGCATGCATGAGTAGCCATCACTTCAGCAAACGTGTTAGGAGTGATGGCTGTTGGGAGCAATGACCGCTGCCGTATTGGCAGCAGAAGTAGCACCATTGTTGGATGTAGCAGCTGCTAAGACCGACAGAAAGAAAAAAGAAAAAAAAAAGGCACTTTCCAACAGCCGGCTTTGGGTGGTTGGGAATAGGTGAGTAGCAGCCACAGCAATAGCGTGCAGCGGCAGTAGCCACCATAGTAGCATCGGGGAACAGCAGCAGCGGACAGCAGCAGATGTAACAACTGCAGTAGTTGTGGACAGTAGCAGCAGCAGCAGCTGGCAGTAGTACTCGCAGTAGCAGTAGCAGTCGCAGTAGTAACAGCATCACCAGAAACTGCAGTAGCAGAAGGCAGCATTTCTAGCAGCAGTACAGATGCTGGCTGCAGGAGTGGCGGTGGTGGTAGCAGCAAGCAGCAGCAGAAGCAACAGTAGTGGCATCAGCGAGCAGCAACTGTGGGAACAGCAGAGGCGACGGCGGTGAGAAGCAAAAGCACCAGCAGCAGGAGCAGCGTGCGNACCAACAAGCTCTTCAGTGAATACATCAACATGTTTTGAGGGTGCAACCTCCGGTCCACCATAGCCTCACCGGAGTTGAGGTGTAGTGCAGGCCGGCATCTCCACACGGCTCGAACGGGTCCCTGGCCTGCGGGCGGTTGGATGGGATGGATTGAGGGTCGGAGAACCTCAATGACTGCGGTTTGGACCCGGTGGGTCAAGCTTCCCTTCCAATTCGTTACATTAGAATCAGAGCCGAAGCGCACGGACTCAAATCCCATGGCTGACCTGAATTACAATACCACCACGATGTCACACCATGGTGCCTGCGGGTGCACATGGGAGAGCAGTATCATTGGGACTCATATGCTGAGGAAGCCTACAAGTTGGGAATGTAGCGTGGGGAACTACAGGATGGCAGGTTGCTCCGGTGAAGTTGGGCTCGCATTGTGAGGGTNCATCGGAAATCATGACATTGGAACAAAAGCGCCAGGGTGCAAATCCCTTTGTGGAAGTCCAGAAAGGGCCACTCCTAGGTGGAAGGAGTGTAGCTGTTGGCCATGCCAACAGGGGTTGGCCATGCCAACGGGGGTTGGCCATGCCTCACGAGGGAGGCGACTGAGGGCGTCAGCGTTGTGATTAGCGAGGGCGAGCTGATACTTGATCTTCATGTTGTATCCCTGTAGAAGAAGAGCCCACTTGGCCAGGATGCCCTTGTGGTTATGAGTGGTGAGGAGCCATTGGAGTGCCTGGTGGTCAGTGAAGACGGTGAAGGGATTCCCGTTTTTTATGTAGTATGAAAAATGCTGGAGGGCCCAAAGTACGGCCAGGCATTCGCTCTTCACTGGTGAGTACTTCCGCTCGTCATCAGTGAGCGCTCAACTCGCATAGGCGATCACCCGTGGGACAGGTTGCCGTTTGCGACAGCACCGCGCCGAGGCCATCCCGTGACCAGTTGGTAGTAATAGAGAAAGATAGGTTGAAATCAGGAAACTCCAACATGGGCGCCGTAATCAGCCGATGCTTGATCTCTGCCCAAGCTGCGGCGCACTCCAGTGTCCAGTCAAAGGGCACGTCTTGATGGGAGAGCTGCTGCAAGGGGCNTTGCGGTAAAAAGAGACAAATCCGAGGAAAATTTGGACCTGCGTTGCGGTTGTAGGCTGTCGCCATTCCTGGACTGCCGCGATCTTATCTGGGTCCGTCTTAATGCCGTCTACACTCATGACAAACCCCAAGAATGCCACTTGTGCTGCTCTGATGGAGCACTTCGCTGCATTTAGCTTAAAGTTGGCACCGCGGAGAGCGGAGAAGACAGCGGTAAGGGATGAGAAGAGCTCCGCAAAGCTGTGTGCTGCAACCATGATGTCGTCAATGTAGCAGCTGACATTGGGGATGTCGCGGAGTGTGGAGTCCATCACGCGTTGGAAGGTCGCGCTAGCGTTGCGGAGGCTGAAGGGCATGCGAGTGAAAACGTAGAGTCCTTCTGGCGTTACGAAGGCGGTCTTGGCGAGTCAGGATGAATGGGGACAACATGGAAGGCTGCCTTGACGTCCAGCTTTGCAAACCAGCCGCGGCCTTGCTGACGTGCTTGGATGTCGACGATCANCGGCATGGGATATGCATCTTCTTTAATGACTCGGTTGAGGTCGCGGAAGTCAACACAGAACCGCTTGGATCCATCAGGCTTGCCGACAATGACCAGGTTGGCACACCAGAGGCTCACGATGGGGATGATCACCCCTTCTGCCTTCAATTCCGCGAGGCCTTCCGTGATGACATGCTCCTGGTCAGGGAGTATGAGATGGATCTTCCACTTGGTGGGGGCAGCTGTCCCAGTGGAGATGACGTGGAAAGCATCAACTGCCCCAAGGTCCATCGCCGAGCCAGCAAAGATGTCAGAGAAGGAGTTGATGAGGTCGCGGAAGTCCTGTTTTGGGATTGAGAGAGACGGGGGTGCACGATATGGTCCCAGCGAGGGGTTGGCGGCGGTGCCTCGGCGCAGATGGGGTAGAATTCCTCTTTCTCCTCCAGGGGAAGGCCTTTGCCAAACACCTGTTCTCCCCGCTGCCAAAACACAAGGAGGTTGCTCTGCACGCCTGGCTCAGCAGGATCCTTGTTCTGGATCCTGCTGAGCCAGGGACCTGCTCCGTCTCGAGCGTGTCCTTTGGACCTGCTCCGGGACCTGCTGCATCTCGAGCGTGTCCTCTGTGGATACCAGATCAAGCTGGGAACGAGAGTGGGCATCTTCTTGTGCAGCGTCAAGGAGGGAGAAGGGCTCACCATCGGTGACGGGCACCGTGACCTGGTCTCCGACTGTGATGAGGGCGTATTCCTTGGTATCTGTTGCAGATGTGAGTTGCATGACGCCAAGGGAGAAAAGGAGATTGACCTGACGCAGAATAAGGTAGTCCATGCCCAAGAGAGAGGAGGGATCCCACTTGCAAGGGAAGCCCCTACACTTCTCCATCTCCATAATCCATTCCGCCCGCCACGTTGCTAAACAGCCGGTCCATTGGAAGGACGCGGTCTGCCCATCCGACCACATGGAGGATGTGGAAGGCTATCGTAGTGTGGGTTGCTCCAGTGTCGATGATGGCGAGGAACATCCGCCCACAGACCCAGACCACACAGCAGGCAACCTCGTAGTGACGGTCGTAACGGCGGGGTGGTTCCAGAGGGTGCGGTGCCCATCCCCAGTCCCATTCCGTTGTGCTCAAGGCCAGTGGTGCTTGTGGAACGACCAGACGGGTGTTCGGGGTGCCATGAAGCGGCGTGGTGCAATTGAGGGTGATTTCGACAGTCTTGAGGCGGTGATTGGCCCTGGTGAATTCTTCATTAAGCTGCGGAGCAAGCTCGGGGTGGATGAGGAGGAAATCAAAGAAGTTCACAGCTGTGATGGGGGTGGTTAATAACTTCTCCACTGGGTCTGTGGTGTGTGCTGCAGCTTTTGGAGGAGAGCGGGGATTAGATGAGGTTTCTGTAGTAACTAGGCCTTCAGCATGCCGTGGAGCCGCGGGACAACAATTTTCAGCAGGGCGCACGGAATGGGCTGCGATGGCGTCTTGTGGTCGGGCTTCAACAGCGTCTGCCTGTCGCTACAGGTTGTTCTGCATTTGCGCTGCTTCCTGCATAATCCATCCTCGGAGTCCAAGCCGGCGAGCACGTGCGATGAGTTCCGCTTCCTCAGGGGTGGGATGCACTTCTGTAGTTTCGTTGTCAGCCATGGGCAGACCCAGCTTGACATTGCGTGCGCCGTCTGCGGGGTGCGGGATCAGCTGTGGGTTTGGCAAGATACCTTGGCCAGTTCTCAGTCCCAACTGAGGCTGGCCGGCTGGGGGTGGGCGAGATTGCGGCTGCTGCTGCTGCTACTGACCTGGCCATGGCTGGTTGTAGTATTGCTGCCACTGTTGGACCATGGGATCTTGGTGGACTGGGTCAGGGCGCGGAGCCGCTTGTCAGCTGCGAGGGCAATCGTGGGCAATGTGTTCCAAGCTTTGGCAGGTGTAGCAGGCCTTGGGCTTCTACTGCAGAGGATGGGTGTGCGAGGAGGGGGGTGCGTGGGTGTCTCCGCCTTGATGCTGCCACGTGGACGGCGGATGGGTGGATATGGCCGTAGCATCCTACGCCTTGTCTTGGAGAGATTGATAGCGGTCACAATCATGAGGCTGCTGACCTCATCTAGGAACGCGCGGATGAGGTTCTGCAGGAGGACCCAAAGCGGGAGGCCTTCTCCCTGCGGGTTCTTGGCCACTGAAGCCCAAGTGGTCCAGGAATCTGCGGATGTCGTCATCCTTGCGCATGACATCCTTCTCGATCTTCCTCAGAGCTTCCTCCTTTGTCAGGGGCTTGAAGCGCTCCATGAGGGCATTACCGAAGTCTTCGAAGGATGGGAAGGGTGAACGCGCATTGTACCAGTCTGCCGCAGCCCCCTGAAGATGGAGTTCCACGGTGGCGAGGCAGAGGTCAGGTGGGATCCGGCCAATGCTGGCGTAGAGGGTGATTTGCTTGAGCCAGATCCAGGGGTCTTCCTCTGGGGCGCCTTTGAAGGAATCTAAACGTGGGAGGTTCACGGGTTCAGAGCAAATAAAGTGCAATTGAGGCACGTTGCTGCGATTAGTCTTCAATGCTATCACAGGATGCGCAGGTGGGAAGGTAGTAGGTTGAGCTGCGGCGTAGCCAGTATGATGAATCTGCATCGGGGATTGCCCCACGGGCATGTGAGGACCTGACTACGTGGGTGGGGGAGGCATGTGCCAGGATGAAAGGGCTGGTGTTGAGGTGGTGTTGGGTGTGGAGAAGAATGTCGTCCNGGAGAAGGGCTCACCATCGGTGACGGGCACCGTGACCTGGTCTCCGACTGTGATGAGGGCGTATTCCTTGGTATCTGTTGCAGATGTGAGTTGCATGACGCCAAGGGAGAAAAGGAGGTTGACCTGACGCAGAATAAGGTAGTCCATGCCCAAGAGAGAGGAGGGATCCCACTTGCAAGGGAAGCCCCTACACTTCTCCATCTCCATAATCCATTCCGCCTGCCACGTTGCTAAACAGCCGGTCCGTTGGAAGGACGCGGTCTGCCCATCCGACCACATGGAGGACGTGGAAGGCTATCGTAGTGTGGGTTGCTCCAGTGTCGATGATGGCAAGGAACTTCCGCCCACAGACCCAGACCACACAGCAGGCAACCTCGTAGTGACGGTCGTCGCGGCGGGGTGGTTCCAGAGGGTGCGGTGCCCATCCCCAGTCCCATTCCGCTGTGCTCAAGGCCAGTGGTGCTTGTGGAACGACCAGACGGGTTTTCGGGGTGCCATGAAGCGGCGTGGTGCAATTGAGGGTGATTTCGACAGTCTTGAGGCGGTGATTGGCCCTGGTGAATTCTTCATTAAGCTGCGGAGCAAGCTCGGGGTGGATGCGGAGGAAATCAAAGAAGTTCACAGCTGTGATGGGGGTGGTGAATAACTTCTCCACTGGGTCTGTGGTGTGTGCTGCAGCTTTTGGAGGAGAGCGGGGATTAGATGAGGGTTCTGTAGTAACTAGGCCTTCAGCATGCAGTGGAGCCGCGGGACAACAATTTTCAGCAGGGCGTACGGAATGGGCTGCGATGGCGTCTTGTGGTCGGGCTTCAACAGCGTCTGCCTGTCGCTACAGGTTGTTCTGCATTTGCGCTGCTTCCTGCATAATCCATCCGCGGAGTCCAAGCCGGCGAGCACGTGCGATGAGTTCCGCTTCCTCAGGGGTGGGATGCACTTCTGTAGTTTTGTTTTCAGCCATGGGCAGACCCAGCTTGACATTGCGTGCGCCGTCTGCGGGGTGCAGGATCAGCTGTGGGTTTGGCAAGATGCCTTGGCCAGTTCTCAGTCCCAACTGAGGCTGGCCGGCTGGGGGTGGGCGAGATTGCGGCTGCTGCTGCTGCTACTGACCTGGCCATGGCTGGTTGTAGTATTGCTGCCACTGTTGGACCATGGGATCTTGGTGGACTGGGTCAGGGCGCGGAGCCGCTTGTCAGCTGCGAGGGCAATTGTGGGCAATGTGTTCCAAGCTTTGGCAGGTGTAGCAGGCCTTGGGCTTCTACTGCGGAGGTTGGGTGTGCGAGGAGGGGGGTGCGTGGGTGTCTCCGCCTTGATGCTGCCGCGTGGACGGCGGATGGATGGATATGGCCGTAGCATCCTACGCCTTGTCTTGGAGAGATTGATAGCGGTCACGATCATGAGGCTGCTGACCTCATCTAGGAACGCGCGGATGAGGTTCTGCAGGAGGACCCAAAGCGGGAGGCCTTCTCCCTGCGGGTTCTTGGCCACTGAAGCCCAAGTGGTCCCGGAATCTGCGGATGTCGTCATCCTTGCGCATGACATCCTTCTCGATCTTCCTCAGAGCTTCCTCCTTTGTCAGGGGCTTGAAGCGCTCCATGAGGGCATTACCGAAGTCTTCGAAGGATGGGAAGGGTGAACGCGCATTGTACCAGTCTGCCGCAGCCCCCTGAAGGTGGAGTTCCACGGTGGCGAGGCAGAGGTCAGGTGGGATCCGGCCAATGCTGGCGTAGAGGGTGATTTGCTTGAGCCAGATCCAGGGGTCTTCCTCTGGGGCGCCTTTGAAGGAGTCTAAACGTGGGAGGTTCACGGGTTCAGAGCAAATAAAGTGCAATTGAGGCACGTTTCTGCAATTAGTCTTCAATGCTATCACAGGATGCGCAGGTGGGAAGGTAGTAGGTTGAGCTGCGGCGTAGCCAGTATGATGAATCTGCATCGGGGATTGCCCCACGGGCATGTGAGGACCTGATTACGTGGGTGGGGGAGGCATGTGCCAGGATGAAAGGGCTGGTGTTGAGGTGGTGTTGGGTGTGGAGAAGAATGTCGTCCCAGGGGGTGGGATCTGGGTTCCTGGCGCCGGAGGTGCTGTTGGCTACGGCATCCAATAGGCTTGGGTGGTAGGGGTCACCGTTGCGTAGCCGAAGGGAAGCATTGGTCCAATGGTGGTGGCTGGGGCTTGCGCGACCGGGAGGGAGTGGGCTGCCATTGTCCCAGCGGAGTGTTGGGCCCCTAACATCTGCTACGGTAGCGGATGTGAGTGGCTTTGTGTCATCTGCGGAGGTTGTGGCAGTGGTGGTGGTGCCTGAAGGGTCATTCTCGCTGGCATGGCTCCGACTGGCTGCTGCGGGTGGAGCTGCTGGTAGGTTGGTGCGGATGGCTGAGGTGTTGGTGCTGCCCCTAGGTGGGACTGCGGTTGTATGTTTGGCAAGAACGGCAGCCGAATAGTTGCATGTTTGGCAAGAACGGCTGCCGAATCGTTCCCACTTCTGCGGTGCTCATCGGCTGCTACTGCTGAGTCATCCATGGTTGCGAGGTTGTTGCGGAGGGTAACATCACAGGTCCCATCTGCGCCTTGCTTCCAAACGGCTGCTGCTGATACATCAGTGGTTGGATCCTAGGCGGAGGAAGCTGAACCGTAGTTCCCCCTTGGATGGTAGACCCGAAAGGCTGGGTCATCTGATGTTGTTACGGGGCCATCGCGGAGTGCTGTGCCGCCGCTCCTGCTTGCGGCATTGCCACAAACTGCTACGGCTTGTTCAACAGCTGTTGCATCCCTGGCGCAGGGGAAGGCATCATAGTCCCTGCCTGCATGGCACCCACAACCGCCTGCAACGAGTTCATCTGCTGCTGCCGTGCACCCGTCAGAGGGTGCGGCTTCATCATCCCCGCCGGTGGAATTCCTGAGTACGACCGAGACTAGCACATTTGCTGTTGCGTCGGTCCCGACGCGGAGGGTTGTGGCATGATTCTTGGGTGCACAGCTCCCACAAGCTGCTGCGGCAGTTGCATCTGTGGCTGTGGTAATCCTATCGCCAGGGTTTGTACCGCTGATTCCACCAGCACCGTTCTCGCGGGCAGTCGTGTCTGGTTTGCGTGCAGCTGGTTCACCAGTGGCTGCGCGGAACCCCGTGTCAGGGAAGATGCTGGTGTCCCCACGTGCATGGTCCCCGAGAACTGTTACGGTGGGTGCATCTACGGCTGCTGGAGGCCCGACACCGGGGGCTGTACTGACAAGCCCACCTGCACCGCTCCTGCGAACTATGGCAGCTGGTTCACTCTCTGCTGCATCTTGAGTGCAGAGGCCGTGCACCTCGTCGGCGCGATCTCCACATGCTACTGCAAGTGGGTTATCCGCTGCTGCTTGTCCGGCACAGAGGACTCCGGGGTCCCTAGCTCCCCAGAATTCACCAACCCGAGCTGCAGATGCATCGGAGTTGGAGAGTGCTACAACGTCTGATGGACAATTTCCAGTGGCTGTTGCCCGCCACGACGCCGGTAGACCAATCCGCGATAGGCCCCGAGTTCTCCACCTGCGGAAGACTCTTCCAGTGATGGCGGGGCGTCAGAGAACCACTGCGCTCCCCGGGCCATGTCCTCCAGTTCCTCCCGTCCCTGCTGAGGCTGGACGGATCCGCGGCTGCCATGACTGTGGACACTCTCCATTTCCACACGCTTGCTCAATGCATCCATGATACGGCACTAGTGCAGCTGCTCCAGCCACTCGATCACCCTTCGGCGTTGGGCGAGCAGGTCAGAGCCTGGTGAAGAGCTGATTGGGGTGTAGCACAACACGGGGGAGGAGCCCGAGCTGTCAGCGTGGGTGGTGGCTCGGCGCAGCAGGAAGCACCGCTGTTGTTGTAGCTGGTTCCGTTGCCTAATGTTCGGGTGCACAAAACTGGCCACCGACATCAACGACTAATCTGAAGGTTACGTGCAGTTCTGCTGAGCAAAGAGCGAGGAACTATCCACGCTCACCGCACCATGACACTGATACCCCCAATTTTGCCGTGCCCCAGATATGCTCCCCCCTTGCCTTGGTCCGCGCTCACCTTGTTCCGCGCTTACCTTGCTCCGCGGACTATGAGCCTCTAATGCAACTATCCCTTGCTTAGGTCCTTCCGCGACTACTCCTCCTACGGAAATGTTCTCAATCCTCAGACAGTTCCACGGACCAGAGACTGACCACGTGCGAGGAAATCACCAACGGGCAGCACTCCTCAGTCCACTTCTTGCCACACGCGAGCCCACCACCTCGTGGCCTTCAGCTCCTCTCCGCGGAACCTTGTTCCGCAGCCGTGTGCAAAAGGGGAACCGCCGGCAGCGCACTTCACCCCAAGCTCGGTTCATCGGAAGCACGGCACCGGTGATTACGGACGGATCACTAAGAGCAATAGAAGGCAGGGAAGTGGAGCGATGAGAGCACAAGTAGAGCGGATAAATGTCTTTGATAACCAGGGACAAAAAACATGGAATGCGGAGTTCTGATTCAATGCCGGGGATCGAGACATCTTCTGCTAATGCTACCTAGGCTTTGTCTACTCGGGACTCCGCACGACGTGTCTACACGCCGTGGGTCTCGTCCCTCATATGTCATCCTTTTTCCTCCTACTTGGACTCCACGCGGTGCGTCTACAAACCGCGGGTCTTGTCCGAAAGCAGAAAGGGGAACATCTGTCTTCTTTTCTTCTCCTACTGAGTTTTCCTTCTACATTCGCGGCTCGTGTACGCGGATTTCGTGTTCTTCTTTGAATCTTTGTCTACCGCGGTGCGTCCTCCAGGTGCTTCTCCTTGATTGGTGCACCGTCTCCAGTACTAAATGGCTGTTGCTCCCTTGATTGCTTTGCCCATCCGCAAACCTGCCTCTTCCGCTTGATTAGCCCCGTGATTGCGCATCTTCCTGCGGTTCGAACCCTGTTCCTTTCCCATCGCGGATCCTCCCACCACTTCTTCTTGCCTCTTTCACCGTTTCCGCGCTCCCCCTTCATACTGGTCCGTTGCGCGGTCGTCCCTTCGTCCAAGCGCTTGAGATAGCTGTAGGGAGGTTGCCGCACATGACAATGTCAGCCTGCAGCAGCGTGTCCGCCAGGTGGCCCGCCTTCACCGCCACTGGATTCCGCGCCACCCCATGCTCGACCGTGCTTACCATGGGAGCCAGCATACGTTGCGTGGAATCCAGTCCGCAAAAGTCCCTCTTCCTCTGCAGATTGGCCCCTCCACGGACTAGCGCCAGAAGCCTGCCTGACTGACATCATTTCATTAGTGCATACGATAATGGATTCCGACAGTAACTGTTCCACATATGTATGCGGCTTGGTACAAGGCATTCACCATACTTTAGGATCCAAAGTCAACATTTTCCGTGGACCAGTGTAGGAAACAAGCACCTGCCTTTGACACGATTTGAACTTGTCACTTAACATCAAAGTGAGGCACAAACTGCATAGCTTGGAAACATTTGCCCTTTAAGATACATTTGCAGCAGCAGTCGTAGCAGCAACCGCAGTAGGTGCCACCTCTACCACAGCTGCCGTCTCTGTTACAACCGCTCCAGCAAAACCAGTTGCTCCAACAGCTCCAGCAGATGCTGCCCCTGTTGCACGGATCACTACAGACATTGCCGTAGGCCTCTCTAAAGCCCCCGTCATGGCTCCGACCGCAGTCCCTACCCGAGCCGGGCCCACGGCATCCTGTACACCCGCCAGCCCCCATACCTCCCCCCGGGCCAGCCGGCCTCAGTCCCCCATTCCTGGTACCAACAGCCAAGCCAAGGAGACCTCATTCTGGCTGCGGCTCGGGCCTGGGAGCTGCCACAGCCGTCGGACCCACACCCCAAGCCCCTCCCACCGCCACAAACGCCCGCCCCCCATGCCCCTCCCGTAGGGGGGATAGAGGCCCCGCCCAGGCCTCCTTGCCTTCCCGCCCTCGGGCGCATAGTGTCCAGATCTCCCCCCCTTCCCCCCCACCTCCCCCTCTACCTCCCCATCTCCCTCCCCCCCCCCCTCCCGCCCCAAACAGCTAGCTCCCCCCCCCCCCCCATCCCAAACCTCTCCATCTTCAACCTCCCTTCCGTTGTGGCCCATGGTGACCCTCCTCCACCCAGTGGCCGCTCGCCCCCGCCCTTCCCACCGACTTCGCCTCGCTTCCCCGAGCGCCCACACTGGCGATTCTTTGACGGTGCAGCAAAGCTCTCCGGGTCACGTCTGGGAGCCGCAGGTTGATCCTCTTTGACCCCGAGGGTGTACTAGTCCAGTCCGCCTGGGAGTTCCTGGAAGGGGCTCCGACCAACAACGAAGCTGATTTTGCCGCCCCCTGCCTCGGCCTCTTCCTCGTGCAGCAGAGCCAGGTCGCAGCCTTGGTTGTCATGGGCGACTCCCGGCTAGTGGTGGATCAGGTGCAGGGGGCTGCCCGGGTGACAGTGGAGCGCCTCCATCAGCGGTGGGACCTGTTGGAGTAATGCTCCTCACCATGGCAGGAGTGACTCCAAAAAGGAACACCAAAAAGACAAGCCCAAGTGGCTTAGTGGTTAATGGTGTCCACCTCTAGAGGCAGGGGCCCGGGTTCAACTCCCACAAGATCAAATTCTGCCCTGAATCAAGGGAAGTGGAAAATAGACGCCACGAAGCTAGGTCAACCTCTAGAATTCCTCCTTAAGGTTCTAGAAGGCCAGGTGAGGGTCCAGGAAGGTGGCACACCTTCTAGAAGGGTTGACTTGTTCTACAAGGCATCCAGGGGTGTCTTGGTCTTCTGGATACCTTCCCTCCTACTAGAAGCAAGCTGAGGAGTCTAGGAAGGGGCAGAAGCTTCTAGAGGAAGGAAGGGATGCCTTCCTAGGTGGGAAAATGACAGCCTACAAAGGGCCACTCTAGAAGCCATAGAATCTGCTAGGAAGCTCCAAATCTGGCATGCTTTGGTGTTCTGGAAATCTAAGATCAGTGGCTATAAAATGTCACTGCTTGTGAGCCTTGAAAATAGTTCATTACGAGTCAATTCAGGCCAAAACTATTTCCTCACTCTCTGACCAGTCTACTGCCATCCTTGGAACCAGTTGTCTCCAGAGTTTCAGTCTCTCGAAAAACAGTTGGTGGTGTGAACCAGCCACTGCTACGGACCCTCTAGGATGCACACTCATCCTCACGCAAACAAAGGGTTATGGGCCCACGCCTCTAAGGGGTTCCAAGCCAGCCTGAATTCATGCTTCCAATAGCAAGACATGGCGACCAGAGAGCAAGAGAGCAGCCGTACTGTCCTTAAGTTTGATGGGACAGACTTTGCCTTTTGGAGGTGGCAGTTTGAGGTCTTCCTCGACGACAAGGGACTGCTTGAGCTCGTAAAGGGTGATGAGACTACTCCGCTGGAGAGTGCAACGGCGGAGATGAAGGATGTTGGCTCTAGTGGGTGTGGAGGCACCCTTAAGGATGCCTAGCTCTCAGTGATACACACTTCCAAGGTTTGGGCGGCCAATGGACACCAATGGTGAAGAGTGTGGAGCACAAGGATCACGGATGTGAGTGGGCAGAACACGTCGCATTCAGTAGATCTGAATCGAAACATGTTTTTGTTAATTAGCATAGTGAGATTACATCAGATCCTTAGAGCCTGTAATCTAAGCTTTCCAACGCATCCAAGCACGCCCAAAACGGAGCAGTAGAGCCCCTGCTACGGCCGTCGAAGTAACCCTTGGTGAAGCCGCCCACCTGGCCTTGCACTCTAGGCAACGGGAGGCGCTTCGACGATGACCCGTCGAAGTGCCTTTCCTCGCTCAGAAGTCAAGGAGAAGTTCATCCTGGTCAAGGAGGTCCTTATGGTCACCTCATTCATGCTCCTGGTGCATTTGGAGGCCATTAGGAATGAACTCGGATCCCTGGCGGTGGAATATCCTGACACCTATGGCGGGTACCAGATTCCACCCACCCAACACCCGTTTTTCGGGCTACGCTATCTTTCTGAATACTCACTCAAATCGAGCAATTCAAAGCTTGATCCTGCATGGAAAAATCCAAGGAATCCAAATCTAAAAGTCAGATCAGGTGTTCGACCACCCCTCAGTGGTCAAACCAGGGAGTGTAGTCAACAGCACTCATGGCAAGGGGCACACCATATCAACAAAGGAGACATACAAGAAGCGCAACAAAAAGGCGTTGGCGCTCCTTTCATCCGTGTTATGCCCACCACAACTTGGGCACATCCAAGGATGCACCCTGGCCGCAG
The DNA here is from genome assembly GCA_023375785.1 of Penium margaritaceum. Classification (NCBI taxonomy): domain Eukaryota; kingdom Viridiplantae; phylum Streptophyta; class Zygnematophyceae; order Desmidiales; family Peniaceae; genus Penium; species Penium margaritaceum. The sequence continues at coordinate 8,396 of SZWC01010403.1, read as the reverse complement.
ACGCATGGTCAATGCTCTGCTCAATCTACCAGTGAAGCAACCTTGCCAATCGGCTCTTCATCTTCAAACGGTCGTCACCCTCCAAGCCAACGAAAGCGACAACATCATGGAGATCATGTAGCAGATTGAGTCACTCGCAGCGGAGTGCGTGGCTACTGGTTGGGAGGTTGACTCTCAGTTGCAAGCTATGATCCTCCTTCCGGTCTTGCCAAAACAGTCGGAGTCCCATGAT
>SZWC01010402.1:54676-74795 GCA_023375785.1 Penium margaritaceum | reverse complement strand
TTTCTTTTCGACGTGCAAACACCCTATTACGATGTAGGGTTTTATGTTTTGCGTGGGCTCTGCCCGCGCAAAACATAGAAAACCCTAAATCGTGATAGGGGATTTGCGCGTAGAAAAAAAAAACAAAAGGGTCATCGCTCCATCGCAATCTCGCGAGGGAGTGACGGTGGCAATCGAGCGACGGTCACATGACCTTCGTCGCCATGCTCGATCAGAGCAGCATGTGGCCGATCGAGCATGGCGAGCGAGGGCCGGATACATCGTTCCTTTTTTTAAACAGGTGGGTATGGTGTGTCAGAATTTAGACTCGCGGGTGCATCAGCTTAACAGTTAGCGCGGTGCGGATATCCGAGCTATTACTTTTTGTTTTCTCCGTTTTTGCTCTGTAGCGGGAGGGCCGGTTTGGACCTCCCTCCTCGCTGAAGCAAGGGGTGGTTGCACACCACTCCTCGCGTCAGCGAGGGCTGGCTGGCTCGCTGCCGGCCAGCTAGACGGCCGGCAGCCGGCCAAGCGACCGGCCGGCCAGCCGCCAGCCGCCGATCGCAGCGTCGGCCCGATCGGCGGCTGAGGGGCCACGAGGACCTCAAGGGCAAGGCCTCGTGGCCCCGTGCCCTCTCCTCCCCCTCGCCCTCCTTGCAAACAAGAAAGCGAGGACGGGGGATAGGGGGAGCGAGGGTGAGGACGAGAGGACTGGCGCAAAATTACGAGCGTGCCTTGCACGCGACGATTTTGCGCCACGACAGCAAAACGTAAATCGAAGTTCGTTTACGACAAACTTCGACATAAAACAAATGAAATAAATCGTGCAAACACACGAGTTTGAGGTAAAAACCCCCAGTTTGGGTCCCAAAACAAGGGGTAAGGTTAAAAATGGAAATGGACCTCCGGAGACTTGAAGTATTCGAGTCTCCCTGCTTTGGGTCGTTGATGACGATTGCCTCTCAGTACTGCAAAGGGGGTAAACCCCTGACGCAGACTGAGAATGCCATTCTGCGAAATCCAACGACAACTTCAGAGCAGGAGCTGGAGACTCGACCCGTTACCATGGTTCTCGGAGCCAGACGACCCCCTCAACCAAGAGTTCGACGGAAACGGCGGCTACGACATAGATAAAACGCCGCCGGCAGCAGCAAGTAGCAGCAAAAACGCCAGGAGGGACTACGACATCCACGCTTCACCGTTTGAAGTGCCGTAAAGTGCGTTAGGAAGCTAGAGAAGAGATCTATTTTTTAGGCTTCTTCTCCACAGTCTCTTCTCCATCCCAGTGGGCTAGGGAAAAATGTTTCGGACGGGATAGGGAGTACCCACCCCCAAAACTTCTTACTTTTCCACTCTTCTCAAGGCTCCTCCCGCTCCTCTTCAACCTAAAATTGGGGCAGCACTTTTCTCCAATACGAGAGACTCTCACGACCTGAGAGAAAAAGAAAAAGAAGAAAAGAAATCCTTGGAGAATTTTTGGAGGCCGCGACATTGCCAAAGAGCACAAGAAACGCGCCTCGAAGGGGGGGCAAGGTGTGCCAAGAAGATGCAAGAAGAGACCAAGGAAGACCAGAAGACAAGAAGACAAGAAAAAAGAAGTCTTCTTCTTCTTGACTTTGTACTTGCTTGTTTTCTTGCTCTTCGTCCTAGTTTTTTGAGTGGTACTCACATTTCTTGTTGTTCCCTTGCATTGTTATTTTCATGTTTTCTAGATCCTAGTTGCTTCCAAGTGCCATGAGTCACCGCTTAGGAACATAGAAAGTCAATTTATAATTACCTCTCAGATCGTGAGAGCAAGGGATTTGTGGGAGGTGATTCCTCCTTAACATTGTGGGGTGATCCTCACAACGGTCTTGACGTGCTTGTTGCACGGGCGATGAGATGGCAAGTGATGGACCGTCCAAAACCCACAAGGACAAGGTGGTGACGGACTCACCACAAGCTCACGAAGGACTCCAAATTTTGTGAGCCGCCGCCGCAAGCACGGTTACCAATCCAAAGGCAACTATACCGCAATAGGCAACCGTACCGCCGAACGAGCCGGATGACGTCGCCACGAATGCAATTCGCGATGACCGTCGTAGGCTCACTAAGTTTGCTACTGAGGCGGCAGGCCGACTCAAGATCACTGCAGACGGTGGAGATACGACACCACTCGGAGGAATGGGGGTGGACCCCTCTTCTCACGATGTGGCTGCAATGGGGCAAGGCAGCGCCCACTCGAGCGTCGTTGCCGACGTCAATCTCCTCCGAAAGGTGGGTTTTATTGAAGGCATGTACGCAAACCGTACCCTCTTGCAGTGGGTAAGGGTGCACGGACAAAGGGAGGCCTTGGAGGCTATCACCAACGCTCTGACGACATCAGAGCTCAAGTTTGCGTTCGCCAACCTAGTAGCCCACGTCAGGTAGAGCATCATGGACCTCGATCGTGATCGCAAACTGCAGCGCCTGTCCGCCCATGAGGCAAGCTGCCGATGCAACGACCTTGACAAGGCATTATAGAGTGTGACCCAGGTGCGGATGCAGTAGCAAGCGCAGCATGCCGCGGCTGCGGATGCCACTGCCGATGGCAGCGACAGCTTGCCTACCTCGACGACTTTGGGGTCGGTCATGAACATGTCCTTCCTCCACAGTGTGGAGATCTTCCCGAAGGGCGTGAAACTAACCGACTGGCTAAATCGCATGGAGCAAATTCTACACGTCCACAAGGCTCCACTCAGCCAGTAGGGGACCTTGGCATGACGCGGCTTGAAGACAAACTCTTCAAGTATGTGGTCAAGGAGTGGACTGCGCAGTAGCCACACCTCGAAAGGGAGCCCATGCCGTGGGAGGCCTTCTACATGATCATGCGCAAGAAGTGCACCCAACGTGAGGAGGTCCAGCGCGCCTTCCACAAGATCAAGGACTTCAGGCAGCTTGGCAGCTCGCTCGAATCCTACTTGAGCGAGTTTGCCATACTCTTGGAGGAAGCCGAAAGCTTCACCGAGGGCGATGGGACTCAGACCTTCAAGTACCCGGAGTGCATGCTACTGGAGTACTTGCGTGATGGTCTCGCCAGCGAGAAGCTGAAGGACAAGACCACCACGACAGCCACTGGCCAAGCTTGGACAAGCTGGAGGGCGTTGCGCGACTACATGAGCAAAGCGTATTCGGAGAACTCGAAGCACTACTCTGATGTACGGTTGAACGCGCGTGCATAGCAAGGCCGCGACATGCGCATGGACGCTGCAGGGGCTGGTGGGTTAGTTTGACAGCAAGGGGGGGCCAAGGGCAAGCAGCTTGCAAACCGTTCAGCCAAAAAGGCTGGTGGAGACAAGGGCCCCAACAACAAGCACAACCGGGAGAATAACGAGTTGTAGGCGGCGCGTGAGCGTCACAACACATCCTTCCGCAAAGGGCTCTACCTTAACAGCATGCAGCCAGGCCACTTTAGGGCTTAGTGCCCTCAGGCTGCTGGTGGTGGACAAGAGGCCGCGGTGTTGATTACAGCAGCAGCGCCTCGTGGGGATGGTGTAGCAGGAGGTACATGCTTAGTGGTGGCGACACCGACCACTATGCAAAAGTTAAGTGACGTAGTAATTGAAACAAACGTCCTCAAAGCAATGAGTTCAATCACATTCCCAGTCCCTTTAGTCGACATTTTTTACCCAATCAAATTTAAAGACTGGAAGGTGCTGGCTGAATTGATGCATGCCCACAAGATGTGGACTCGAGTAAGTGAATCATGGGAGTTGCAATGCCCGTCATACAGATTCCGTGTTTATCACAAACTCGGCTTGCCGTCATCAAGTTTGTTCACTCGGAAGAGTGGAGGTAACATGATGATGAAGTTCAAAGGAAACCTAGCTGGTGCCCCTATGAATGTACTTGCTGACACTGGGGGAGAAGACTCTTTTGTTAGTCTTGGCTTTACCTGATACGTTGGCCTGAAATAAGAGCCATCGAATGATGTAGTTGTTGTCGGTGACAGCCGTACGATACCTGTGATTGGTACTTGTAAAGCAAAACATTATATTCAAGGGTACACACAGAGTGTCACGTTTAAGGTACTCAATCTTCTTAACCCGTTTGACGTGGTGCTAGGCGTTTTGTGAGCGGTACTCACACTTCTTGTTGTTCCCTTGCATTGTTATTTTCTGTTTTCCTAGATCCTAGTTGCTTCCAAGTGCCATGAGTCACGGCTTAGGAACATAGAAAATTAATATATAATTGCCTCACCGATCGTGACAGCAAGGGATTTGTGGGAGGCGATTCCTCCTTAACATTGTGGGGTGATTCTCACAACGGTCTTCACGTGCTTGTTGCACGGGCAACGAGATGGCAAGTGCCGGACCGTCCAAAACCAACAAGGGCAAGGTGGTGACGGCTTCACCACGAGCTCTCGGCGGACTCAAAATTTTGGGAGCCGTCGCCGCGAGCACGGTTGCCAACCCAAAGGCAACTGTACCGCCATAGGTAACCGTACAGCCGAAGGCAACCGATGCCAACCTCGGCGATACCGAGAAGTGTGCGGAGGCCAAAAAGTTGCTCGACGAGCACGTCGGCGTGCACGTGGGCGACCCCCACACGATGGACGACGCGATGGAGGAGGATCACTCGGAGGAGGACCCCGACAAACAACACGACGCCAACGATGGCGAAGGCGACGAGGATCGCGACCATCGCCATCGTCGTGTGTAAAACTCAAGCCGATTGCTCGAGAAGGGCAAGGCGCCCGCTGCATCGCCTGAAGCTGCAGACGGCAGTGAGACTGCCGAGAGCACCAAGGGCGCTGAAAGTAGCCACATGAGGAGTTCCTGCAAGAACGAGCCGGATGACATCGTTGCGAAGGCAATTCGCGATGACCATCGTAGGCTCGCTGAGTTTGCTGCAGAGGCGGCAGGTTGACTCAAGATCACTGCGGACGGTGGAGATACGACACCACTCGGAGGAATGGGGGCGGACCCCTCTTCCTACGATGTGGCCGCAATGGGGCAAGGTAGCGCCCACTCGAGCATCGTCGCCGATGCCAGTCTCCTCCAAAAGGTGGGACTCATTGGAGGCGTGTACGCGAACCGTACCGTCATGTAGTGGGTAAGGATACGCGGACAACGCGAGGCCTTGGAGGCTATCACCGACGCTCTGACGACATCAGAGCTCAAGTTCGCATTCGCCAACCTACTGGCCCATGTCGGGTAGAGCATCACGGACCTCGATCGTGATCGCCAACTGCAGCGCCTGGCCGCCCATGAGGCAAGCCGGCGATGCAACGACCTTGACAAGGCGTTGTACAGCGTAACCCAGGTGCGGATGCAGCAGCAAGCGCAGCATGCCGCAGCTGCAAATGCCACTGCCGATGGCAGCGACGGTTTGCCTACCTCGACGACTTCGGGGTCGGTCATGAACACGTCCTTCCTCCATAGTGTGGAGATCTTCCGGAAGGACGTGAAACTGACTGACTGGCTAAATCGCATGGAGGACGTTCTACGCGTCCACAAGGCTCCACTCAGCCAGTGGGGGGACCTTGCCACGACGCGGCTTGAAGACAAACTCTTCAAGTATTTGGTCAAGGAGTGGACTACGCAGCAGCCGCACCTCGAGTGGCAGCCCATGCCGTGGGAGGCCTTCTACGCGATTATGCGCAAGAAGTGCACCCAACGTGAGGAGGCCCAGCGCGCCTTCCACAAGATCAAGGACTTTAGGCAGCTTGGTAGCTCGCTCGAATCCTACTTGAGCAAGTTTGCCACACTCGTGGAGGAAGCTGAAAGCTTCACCGAGGGCGATGGGACTCAGACCTTCAAGTACCCGGAGTGTATGCTACTGGAGTACTTGCGTGATGGTCTCACCAGCGAGAAGCTGAAGGACAAGACCACCACGACAGCCACTGGCCAAGCTTGGACAAGCTGGAGGGCGTTGCGTGACTACATGAGCGAAGTGTATTCGGTGAACTCGAAGCACTACTCTGATGCACGGCTGAACGCGCGTGCATAGCAAGGCCGCGACATGCACATGGACGCTGTAGGGGCTGGTGGATCAGTTGGACAGCAAGGGGGGGCCAAGGGCAAGCAGCTTGCAAACCGTCCAGCCAAAATTGCTGGTGGATACAAGGGCCCCAACAACAAGCACAACAGGGAGAATGACGAGCTGTAGGGAGCGCGTGAGCGTCGCAACGCATCCTTCCGCGAAGGTCTCTGCCACAATTGCATGCAGCCAGGCCACTTTAGGGCTTAGTGCCCTCAGGCTGCTGGTGGTGGACAAGAGGCCGCCGCGTTAACTGTAGCAGCAGCACCTCGTGGGGATGGTGCAGCAGGAGGTACATGCTTAGTGGTGGCGACACCGACCACTGTGCAAGAGTTGTGTGACGCAGTAATTAAAACAAACACCCTCAAAGCAATGAGTTCAATCACGTTTGCAGTACCTTTAGTCAATGATTTTGACCCAGTCAAATTTGAAGACTAGAAGGTGCTGGCTGAATTCATATGTTCCCACAAGATGTGGACTCGTGTGGGTGAATCATGGGAGTTGCGACGCCCGTCATACAGATTCCGTGTTTATCACAAACTCGGCTTGCCGTCGTTGAGTCTGTTCACTCGGAAGAGTGGAGGCAACATGACGATGAAGTTCAAAGGAAACCTAGCTGGTGGCCCTATGAATGTACTTGCTGACACTGGAGGAGAAGACTCTTTTGTTAGTCTTGGCTTTACCTGACAGGTTGGCCTAAAGTACAAGCCATCAAATGGCGCAGTTGTTGTCGGTGACAACCGTACGGCACCTGTGATCGGTACTTGTGAAGCAAAAATTTGTATTCAAGGGTACACACAGAGTGTCACGTTTAAGGTACTCAATCTTCTTGACCCATTTGACGTGGTGCTAGGCGATCCAATGCTCCATGCGAACAAGGCTCTAATGTGTTTTGAATCAAAGCGTTTACTCCTCTGAAAAGGATAGCGCCGCTTTACGTTGATTCCGAGTACGGAATTATCATCGACCCGAATCAAAGTCCATGCTAGCTTGTCTGCGATGTAGGTGAAGAGACGTATTCGACAAGGTTGTCAATACTTCTTGGCTCAGCTGCGGAAAGTGGAGGATGACATGAAGGAAGACATGCCACAAGAGATCAAATCTCTATTGGCGGAGTTCTTGGATGTATTCCAAGACCCACCGGCTGGGCTTCCACCAGAAAGACACATTGGCCACACGATTCTGCTACAACTGGAGGCGACTCCTCCGTTCAGACCCATGTATTGCCTCAATCCAGCAGAAAGGCAAGAGGCCGAATGCCAAATCAAAGAGTACCTTGCAAAAGGGTGGATCAAGCCTAGTAGCTTGACGTACGGTGCGCCGATCCTTTTTGTGAACAAAAAGGACGGTGGTTTACGCATGTGCGTAGATTATAGGGTGTTGAACAAGCTGATAGTGAAAAATCGATTCCCCTTACCACAGATTGAGGACCTTTTTGACCAACTCCAAGGCTCCAAAGTATTTTCGTCCTTGGATTTGTCCCAAGGGTACCATCAAATCTGCATCACGGAAGATGATGTGCCCAAAACCGTGTTTTGAATGCACATGGGACACTATCAGTTCCGAGTGTTATGCTTCGGGCTTACAAATGCCCCGGTAACCTTCCAAGGAGAAATGAACCGAACGTTCACCAAGCAACTCGAACAGTTTGTCTTGGTTTACCCGGACAACATCCTAGTTTTCTCCAAATCAATGGAAGAGCACATAGAACATCTGCGTGAAGTTCTCGCAATCCTTCGGGAACAAAAGTTCTATGCAAAAGTGAGCAAGTGCAAGTTTGCACAAGATGAGCTCGAATACCTTGGACACATCGTTGGCAAGGATGGCATTCGTGTCGACCCACGAAAGGTCCAAGCCGTTGTAGACTGGCCACGTCCCAAAAATGTTGGGCAAATTCGGTCTTTCCTCGGCCTTGCAAACTACTTTCGACGGTTTCCGCAAGGGTATTCAACCCTGGTAGTAGCGCTAACTAGGCTCACGCGAAAAGACGTGCGTTGGGAATGGACATCTGATTGCAAGAACGCTTTTCTCAAAGTCAAAGAGATTCTATCCACGGTGCCCGTCCTAGCTCTTCCGGATCCATCACAACCGTGGGAGGTTTGATGTGATACGTTGGTAGTAGGACTTGGAGCCGTCCTCATGCAGAACGGTCACCGAGTTGCGTATGAGAGCCGGAAGCTCATCCACGTGGAAACGCGGTACACGACTGGGGATCAAGAGCTCCTTACGGTAGTATACGCTTTGAAGATGTGGCGTTGCTACCTCGAGGGTGGTGAAGGGGGTGTGACGGTCGTGACCGACCATAATCCATTGGTGGTTTTCCAAACGCAACCGAACCTGTCAAGACGATAGGCATGTTGGAGCGAATACCTGAGTCGATTCTTGTTCACATGGGAATATTGGCCAGGACGCATCAATGTGGCCGATCCACTAAGCCGACAGCCTGTGGAGATTAAAGCAACCACCAAGGTCAGTGGGTGTTTGATGGCCATTGCAACAGCAGCAGTACAACCACCAGGCCCCCTTGCACCTCTCCAAAAACCACCACGAGAGATTATCCATTTCAACAGTTTTGTACACAAGATCTGGATGGGATACTGTGTGGATTCTTGGTTTCAAGACACTCGAAATCTGGACATGTACGGCTTGGTGGAGGCCGCAGGAATCTTTTGGTATGGCAAACAAGTTATTGTGCCAAACTCGGGAGACCTTCGAGCAAAGGTTATCTCCCAGTTCCATGACCCGCCAATCGCAGGTCATGTGGGACCCCAAAAGACCGAACAGGCACGCTCGGACCACTATTGGTGACCAGGATGGAGTGTCGATGTCCGTAAGTATTGCATGACATGCGACCCATGTCTTTGGAATAAGGCTGGTAACAACAAGTCTGCAGGACTCCTCCAACAGCTTCCCATTCCTGGGATTCCATGGGAGTGCGTGAGCATGGACTTCATTACTGGTCTTCCGGACACGGCCCGTGGCCACGATGCAATACTAGTGGTCGTGGATCTTTTGACGAAGATGACACACTTCATTCTTACAACCACTGACGTGAACGCAAGGGAGACCGCTCGTCTCTTCTTTGAGGGTGTCGTAAAGTACCACGGCTTGACGTTGCGCATTATCTCCGATCGAGATCGAAAAATTGCTAGTAAGTTCTGGCAAAAGATGCACGAGTACTTCGGTAGTGAGTCGCAAATGTCGACAGCATTTCACCCTCAAACCGACGGATAAACAGAGAGCATGAATCACACTCTAGAGCAGATGCTACGCATGTACATGGACCCTGCCATGCATGATTGGGATGAATTCCTAGAACTGGCAGAGTTTGCTGTGAAGAACTCGGTGAACAAGTCCACATAGTTCACACCGTGTGCTGTTGAAGCACCGTGTTGGAGTGAGAGACAACTATGCTGATTTACTACTTTAGTATAGCATGGTCGGCACTCCAAGTAGAGAATCACAGAGAATTTAGCAAATGTATTCAGTGAATATACCAAGTGCGACTTGGCTACATGGAAAGACAAATCTTTTTGTGGAGAGCAGCCCTAAAGAGTTTGGAAAGGGCTTTGTGTACAAGGATGTGCATGATGAGAGTGCATGCTTCTTGGAGCAGATACCTGGATTGTACTATGTAGGCACTTGGATTAAGAGGGCATGCTTATGGGTGGAGAGGCAACATGCGGCATGAAGAATAGGCCTGCACAACATCACCTCAAGCATGCATGAAGCCCAGACTCTTGGATTTTCATGGGACGATCTGTTGCAAGCTTCAAGTGAATCTTAGTTGACATGCCTGATGTAGCAGCATGACAACCTTTAGGTGAATTTTCAGCTAAAAACTTGACAAAGGTTTGTCAAGAAGTAGACTTCTCCTTGGAGCAGCAAAGGTGCCGATAAGAGCCTATATCTGAAGGAACCTTCCATTGAGTGGAAACTTCTCCAGGGTAAAGCAGAGGTGATATCCAACTTGAATGACCTGAAGAAAGCTTCTACTTCAGGGTGGTCAAGTTGTCAGGAACTCAAGTACAAAAGAAGAGGGTCCTGCTAGTTCTTAGTACCTCTGATGTAATCTCCAGTACAATCTATAATATCTTTATCTCCAGACCACGTTCAAGGCTCCATGCCTTAGCACCGGAGAATCTTTGACCAAGATGCTACTGGAGATCCCTCCAAGACCCCTGTAAGCCTGGCACTTGTGTTCCAGCCCGGGTGGACGAAAATGCTAGAGATTCCTCCAAGACCCTTCTAAGACTGACAAGATTTTCCAGTGTGGGAGGAGGTCAAAGCATCGAGGGTCCATGTTAGCCTGGCAGGACCTGCCATTCAGGAGGAGGACATCTTGATATCCTGAAGGCCTTTCATTGTCCAGACGGTGGCTGTGCCAAGATCCTTGCATTGATGACCTTAATGCCCTTGCAAGATGTTGCACCCCACTTAAGGGTCAAGAGTTACGCCAGAGCATTGTGATGAGCTGTGCATGTAGCTCCTATTTCTTATACAATACGTGTACTTTTAACAGGATTCAATGCCATGCTTTTGCTTCCGCGAGTTTTTGTACCAAGTGAGAAGGCATGATTGTTGGGTGTAGAACATCCTATTGCAGGAGGGAACCCCCTTTCTACATTAGAGCATCGAGTGCCTTTGTCACCGCCTGCTCCCCAAATCTCAACAGTCACCAATCTTAAAATTGGTAGTTTCAAATGTGGCTATTGCCTCATCCTATCATGCAACATGGACTGTTACATTAAAAGATAAAAGGGATCGGTTCACAGATACCCCGTTTTCAGACCTATATAGCTTCTATGCCAAATTCATGTACGATGTAATGCAGGTATCAATGGACCTCAAGAAATCACGGATACATCAACGCCAAGCGATAAAGCAACGTGCCCCCCACGTGGTGAAATGTAACACCCATCCAGGAATTGAGAGAAAAAAATAGCTCCGTAGCCCATGCAGTATTCGCCCACACTTGAATAGTGATGGAGCGGAACCCATGTGCCCAACCACCGGTACATTGCCAAACCACTGGCGGAGGTTCGGAAGGTGCAGCTTGTACATACACTGCTCTACACACACCAACTTGTCTCGGGCCTAGGCTTGACGACAAATAATACAAGTTTGTGTTCCATTTGCATGAATGTTTTGCGAGTATGAAGGCAGTTTACACATGTCATCGGATACGTTTCCAACGAATGGGTTCACGCCGTTACTGACAACCGAGCAGGTCCTCGTCATCATTGGTGACAAGGCAGTAAGCCAACCGTCACCTCACTAGTGACAACCTACAGAAATTATGTGACGTAGTTGAAAAGGAGTGGAAGGCAGGTTGTAAACCGTGAAACATTTGACGTAACACACAACATACTAGGCGTTGTTCAATGATGAACCGTGGTACTAGCAGAACTTCATAATGCTTGACGCCCGTGTTTTCTACTTCTCCATCATTCTCAATGTTTTCACGAGCAAACATGTCTTGTTCGGATCCGCTGAAGCTCCGAGGTCGTCCCATGCCGCCGCTCACTCACTCCGGATGCTCCTCGACTAGGTCCATGGGTATAAATCCTTCCTCCACGTCCCCGCATGGACCAGTTTGATGCATGGGTCGTGTGGAACAAGATCAAGAGCCTGTGGGAAGCCGATAACTTGGGAACTCCTCCAAGTGACCGGTTTGATATGTACCATATCTTGCAAGTGAAGCGGCCTCATTGTCCTCCCATTTGGTGCCCACGACACTGGCAACCCTGGGTCCATCAAGATCCTCTGTTGTGTGCCAGACTCTGATCCACTTTGTCCACAGACTGTGTGGGTACATTGTGTATATTGATAAGCCATTTCATATCTCTTCTCCCCGGTATTCTTGTATCATTCCGGTCTCGTTTAACACACATATGCCAGGTCCCAAAAACCTGCAAGAAAAAAGTGCCGTTGAACATTGAAGAAAGTGGATGTATGTCATGGTACCTAACAACTTTTGAGAAGGTGCCTGTTACATTTGGATTTGTGTGGCGTTTTGGATTAGTGCTGATGATAGTGACCTCGTTGGGCAAGACTGTTATATGTCGAGTACAATTTATTCATCATGTACCTGGTATACGATGTGTTTTTCTACAATTGATCACACTCATTTGCCCGGTGTGTATTGACATGACAAGCATACCAATGATGAATTCGAGTGAACCAAACAATGAATGATATTGTTAAGCAAACATTCACCTATGACCTCACTGGGCAGGTCTGTTATATGAAACTTACATTATATTCATCATGTACCCGGTGTATGATGATTTTTCCCACAAATTTTAACACTCCTTTTCCAGGTATGTCTTCAGATGACTACCATACCAACGATGTATTCGAGGGAATCCAGCAATGTATCACGTTGTTACGCAAAGATTCACCTATGACCTCATTGGGCAGGACTGTTTTATTCAAAATATAATGTATTAATCATGTACCCGGTACCTCATGTACGTTTTGTCCATGTACAACACTCCTTCGCCAGGGGTCTATTGACATGGTAACCATACCAAGCATGAATTAGAGTCTTCCATCAATTAATGATATTTTTAGCAAAAAATTTGATTGAGGTGTCCAAGACAAGTTTCTACAGCCTACACATTACTGAAATGGATGAGGCTTCCTGTTCACTAGCCACTGCTGCACTCGGGGTGGGAGCGTGTGGATCCACCCAATAATGTCACACATGGGGTACAACTGGCCAGGACTGGCAGTCGCCAGTGGAGAGTCGGGATTAAAGACGATCCCATCTTCAATTTCTTCTGAAAAATCATAGAACACTTCTTCTGGAGTGTATTCCAATAGAGTTCCCATGTCTAATGGTTCAGGGCAGGTATTGTAATACAGTCGCACCTCCAAATGGCTCCATTCCGAGTGCACTCTTGATAGCAAGTAACATGTGCTAACTCCACACATGAATGAAGTGATTAGAGATAATGCTGATGGGAATAGCGTGCACTCCATTGAGTTGTGGTGCAAATGAAGGAGAGAAGAAGAAATGCATTTGTTTTAACCTTTTTTACTTTGCAAAGAAGCACTGGGCTGTAATGTGTGCTTCATTTCACGTTGTTGTTCTTTAAGTGATGTAGTGAGGCAGTTTACTTTCAGACAAAGCCTTGCTTACCTTCCAAAAATAGAAACAAAGTAGAGTTCACCATGTTGTCTCATGACATTCACCCCCCTCTAACACAACCACTGTAGCTTCTAGATCACAGATTCAGGCTGTTCAGTGCTCATGCCAAATAAACCGTAGGTCCAGCAATTGGATGTGCCGAGAAAGCCGGTCTGCAGCCAAGGAATACTCTCCAGTCATCTTGCACCATGATACAAAGTTGTTGTTAGGAGGCTGTTCACTGCTTTCATCTGTACAACTACAGATGTACTTTTGAACATGGGCAATGAACCTCCTCACCTTATATGCCTAGTGCATCCATGCCCCTGACTTCATGGCTGTCCACTTCGTCTTCTGCTACATCATCTGCGTCGTCTACTCCTGCATCATCTTGTACGTCGTATTCTCTTGCATCGCCTATTGCGTGCTCCACCAGGCCACCATACTGTTCCATGAATCTGGCACCCTCTGCATCCTGCTCTTCTTGTGTGAGCAATCCATTCTCTGGCTCTGTCGCGTACCCCAGGGAGTCCTCACTGCCACTGTCTGACACATCGTTGTCGAAGTCGTCTGGTGTTGCCTCTCCAACCTCTTCGTCTCTCGAAGACCCTCTGGAATCTGCTGCAGGGTCGTAGTCTGAAGCATCAGAGGCATCGGTTGCTACCCCTTCTGCCGCCAGGCGACCACTTCCTACGTCGCGTCCCGCTCCTTCTCTCCTTGCTCCTGCACCTGCTGCTGCTGCTGCTGCTGCTGCTGCTGCTTCACGATCAGCTCGTAGCGTTGCTACTGCCTCATGGGGACGCGGTTCAGCAGGGTTGGGGCACCTCTTCTTTGTGTGGCCCTTGCGGCCACACTTGGGACAGATGAAGTTGCATTTGTGGGGCGGCGCACGCTCCATGCGGGCAGTCCTGGGCCTACCACGGCCCCACCGTGGTCCTGGTTGCCCCCAGCCAAACGGTGTAGCGCGTATTGGGGATGCTGCAATGGACGGCATGGGATTGGCGCACGTGAGGCTCCAGTACCTCACTGTCCGGCCAAGGTTCATGTGCGCTGTTGGGTATTCACCCACCACCATCATGACGGCACATGCGTGCTGGCAAGGCTGGCTGTACTTGCGCTTGCGACCACACTCACAAGTTACCCAAAAGAGATCGACACTCCGTTGGACATGACTTGGACCTCGCACTATAGCCGTGTGCGGCCCCTCCATCATCACATGGTAGTCGCGATCGATGGCAGAACTCTGTGAAAGCCGTTTTGCAGGGGCCGGTGCAATTGTCTTGGTGTAGTCGACAATATGCTCGCGACATTGTGCCATGATCCCCTGCACAAAGTGATAGACCTGTAAAAAGCAGTAGAAGGGGTACATCTTCCAGAGGGACTTCAGACTGGCGTTCAGCAACTCAGACGCGTTGCTGGTGATGTGGCCGCCTCTAGGAACCGGGCACATGTACGAGGTCCACTTCTGTAGGGGTATGCCATCCTGTCCGTTACGACCTGGGATGAGGTAGTTTGCTGCACACTTGCTAACGGCCCACAGGTGGCGTGCTGCTCGGTGGAACTGGTCGTGGATCAGAGCCTGGGCGCACTGCCACGTCCACTAGCCAGCCTTCTTGCCAAACTTTCCCTGGGCGTTCTGCCGCAGATGCCAAGCACAATACGTGTGAGTAGCGCCTGGCCTAAGTCATTCCAGAGCCTTCGTAAGGTCTGCTTCTCTGTCCGACACTATCATTGCACCTGGGGAACACGCTGTTGGGTATGCACGTGCCAGCTGCAAGCAAAACCACATCCACGTTTCTTCATTCTCACTTGAGACAAGTGTCGAGGACATGGGGCATGCGTGGTCGTTTGCGTAAAAAACTGACCGTCCAACATCACTTGGTTTTGGCCGTTCGTAAAAAATGTACCATCCATCGTCATGATGCGCCTTGAATAGTCGCAGCCAATGCGGGTGGTCCCCGGTGCCACAAAAGTCCATTTGAACTTGTTGTTGGCATCCATCTCCGCCACGGCATGCGTTCCTGGATCAAGGCGTTTTAGTTGCACGTAGAACAATGTGAATAGTCAGACTTTGCCAAAGCAAGGAGAAAACCATGGTGAGGAGCCATGTGCGAGCGGTCACAGGACATACCTCGTCACACAGGGACAGAAAGTAGGCCCATGATTTTGCCTTGGCGCGCATGAGTTGGGCCTGGGCCATTGACCGAGCACGGTACAGCGTATAGTTTGCAACCTGAATCCCCGTAACTTCTTTCATGATGGCTCGCAGCGTGGCTGGTGGTGTTGTCAGATCCCGCACCATTTCGAACAATATGTGGCATGCTATCTACCTTGTTGTTTGCTCGAGGCTCCCACGGCCAATAGTCAGCGTGCAGCAGTGGCCTTGAGTCACATGGGACAGTTTAACTACCCCCAGCTTCAAATATACAACCGCTCTTACGTTCCATGCGTAGCCCCTTCTCAAAGCCTCCACACAGTGTACGTCGATACTTCTAGGCTCGCTACACACCCGATGCAGCCTGAAGCAGTGTTGCACCGCATGGTTCTCGACTGCCGTCTTGCAGGCAGCTTTGTTACAATACTTTTGACCATCCACAAGCAGGTCAACGCCAGCCTTTCTTTTCTTTGCCGTGTCATCAAGGGAGCTCTCTGACGTGCCTGCAATACCAAATGACAGCGTGTTCATCTTCATTCAGTGGAAAGTTGGGAGGAATGCAATGTGTGCAAACAGAACATTAAGCAAAGGAAAGACGGCGGGGTATTCATAATCTTGTGCTAAGAAGGCACATTGTCGTATGTGGACATGCAGTACAGCATGATGTAAAAATGAGGAACAACACGGTAGACACAAATTACTAGTGGAGTGACTAGGACACAGAACACGGTGCCTTGCCCAAGAATGTGTATAGGATGGAGTCTCGGTCGGGTCCGGAGAGCGTGGCTCCATCCGAAACAGCCTCAAGTTCTCCAGAACTTCTTCTTCCAAAAATGTTTCCCACTCCTCATAGTCCCAATCAATTTTAAGCCAAAAGAAGAGTTCATCTTCGACACCTGAGTCAAAGTTGAATACGTGGTTTGCCGGAGGAGGGGGCTGAGCTAGAGCCGGCAAAAGAGGAACTCCGTGCACGGGAGGCCGAGGAGGAGGTGGCTGAGGTGGTGGTGTAGCGGGTGGTGCAGCGGGTCGTGCAATGGGTTGTGCAACGAGTGGAGCAGTTGGTCGTGTAGCGGGTGTAGCAGGTCGTTGTGCAGCGGGTGGTACAACGGGACGTGCAGCAGGTGGTCCATTGGGTCGTGTAGCGGGTGGTCCTGCGGGTCGTGCAGCGGGTGGTCCAGCGGGTCGTGCAACGGGTGGTCCTACGGGTTGTGCAGTGGGTGGTCTAGCGGGTTGTGAAGCGGGTGGTGCAGCGGGTGGTACAGAGGGTGGTGTAGTGGGTCGTGCAGTGCGTGGTGTCGTGGGAGATGCAGCCGGTGATGCAGCGGATCGTGTAGCGGGTGTCGCAGCGGGTGGTGCGGCAGGTCGTCCAACGCATGGTGCCGCGGGAGGTGCATCGGGTGGTACAGTGGGTGACGATTTAATGGGTCATGCAGCCGGCAACGCCACGACCTCGCCAAGGGGGCGCCACCCCCCCATGGTTTGGGTTGGCCGTCCAAGGTTACGCCGCCTTGGGTCTATAGGAGCACACACTGTTGTCGTGCCTGTTGCCGGCAAGGCCACATGATGGGGAGGTAGCTGTTGGCCTAAGGGTGAGTGTGCACCCTGGAAGGTCCCTAGCAGTGGTTGGTTCACAGCCCCAACTGATTTGGAGAGACTGAAACTGTGGAGGCAACTGGTTCCAAGGATGGCAGAAAACTGGTCAGAGAGTGAGGCAATAGTTTTGGCCTGAATTGAATGGGAATGAACTCTTGAACAAGGCTCAAAAGAAGTGGAATTTCATAGCCACCGATCTAAGCTTTCCAGCACACCAAAGCATGCCAGATTTGAAGCTCCCTAGCAGATTCTATGGCTTCTAGAGTGGCCCTTGGTAGGCTGTCATTTTTTCCACCTAGGAAGGCATCCCTTCCTTCCTCTAGAAGCTTCTTTCCCTTCCTAGATTCCTCAACTTGCTTCTCGTAGGAGGGAAGGTATCCAGAGGAAAAAGACACCTCTAGATGCCTTGGGGGATAAGTCACCCCTTCTAGAAGATGTTTTACCTTCCTGGACCCTCACTTAGCCTTCTAGAAACTCAAGGAGGAACTCTAGAGGTTGAGCTAGCTTCCTGGCACATATTTTTCACCTCCCTTGAGGCAGGGCAGAAATTGATCTTATGGGACTTGAACCCGGGCTCCTGCCTCTAGAGGTGGAAACCATTTATGACTAAGCCACTTGGGCTTGCCTTCTTGGTGTTCCTCTTTGGAGTCACTCCTGCCATGGTGAGGAGCATTACTCTAACAGTAGCACCCGTGGCACGCGGAAGTGAGACACCACGGGCAAGCCACCCTGGCCGGCGGAGATTGCCCGTCGTCGTGTAAGTGAACCTAGCGGATGTGAGAGTGCGGCAGTTGTAGGACGCAGTGCCACGGCACATGAGAGGGGTGGGCGAGTGGGTGGCCTTGTGGAATCTCTACACACCGGTTGGGCGGAGGCAAGAGGCTCCGCCCTCCGGGCACTGGACCGGGTTTGGGCCGCCAGTTCGTAATGGTACCTGAGGAGTTTTCAGCACTCATCGAGGAGTCCGAATGGGTTTTGTCGAAAAAACTGCCCCAAGAGCTACTTCCACAGTTAGACATCGACCATCAGATAGACCTGATGCCGGGTAGCAGACCGATGGTGAAGGGAACCTATCGGATGAGCAATCATGAGCTGATCAAACACAAGAAGCACCTGGACAAGATGCGCGTTCACAAGTTCATCAGACCTTCCACATTCGGTGAAGACAAGACGCTAAAAAAGCTGGCAAAATACTACTGGTGGTACATGATGCAGACCAATGTGTCAGATTTCTAAAAATCGTTCGACATCTGTCAGTGACAAAGGTCTTGTCGCACGAGGCCACCCGATCGACTCCAACCCCTACCTATTCCGACAAAGCCATGGGTCGACATAAGTATGGACTTCGTGACGGGACTGCTCGCCACTCCCGAGGACTATGACACCATCCTTGTCGTGGTGGACAGAATATTAAAAAAGCCACACTTGATACCGACGATGACCACCGTGACCAAAGAAGGCACGATGTGGTAATGCCCAAATCAGATTGTATGGTCGCATGGCCTGACACGTACAATCACCAGCGATGGAGACAACCACTTCACTAGCCTTTTATGGTACAAACTGATGACGCGTTATGCTAGTCAGATCCAGCTATTGATGGTGTTACACCCTTAAACCGACGGGCAAACAGAGTGAACTGATCAAACACCCAAACAGCTTCTCTGCACATTATGCAAGCCGCACTGCATTGACTGGAAAGGCAAGTTGTTGACTGCCGAACTCGCATACAACTCCACCACTTCCAGCGCGCCGGAAAAAAAAACTTTCAAAGTGGTATACGGTAAGGTTCCCACTACACCAGCTGGATTACAAAGTCAGAGCAACATCCCCGTGGTCAACATCCACTATATGGACTTCTAAAGCGTTCGGGAGGAAACACGGCAGACCCTCACGAAGACTCAAGCGGCTATGAAGAAAGCAGCTGGATGACATCACATTGATGACGTGTTCAGCACTGACGATCGTGTCCGCCTCGGCTCAGCAAGAATCAAACTCCAAGGACATGGCTTTGCAAAGCTCAAACCCCAATGGTTGGGACCATTTGAGATCGAGCGAATGTAAATCCCTATCATTGCTTACCTTTGCCTTCCTGACAACATGTCAATTCATCCCGTTTTCCACATCAGCAAACTCAACCACAACCAAGACCCCAATACAAACTTCCGCAGCAGAGACATCGCACCTCCACCTCATGTGCGAGTGGATGGGGATACGGAGTATGTGATTGACGACATCCTAGGACGTCGACGCCATGGAAAACCAACCAGGTATCTGGTATAGTGACACGGCTACAACGCCGTCTACAATAGATGAGATCCCTACAACACCCTCTGAGACGTCAATCATCTGATCAAAGGCTTCTAATATCGTCACCAGCCTACCTTTACTAACACCGGGACATCACGGCTAAAAGATGAAGAAGCGTTATGCCCCTCATGTACATGGCCCACCGCACGTTGACCTCAAGATTTTTGCACTGTTCAGCTGAGGGAATTTTGGCCAGCTATCCCGACCTCTTGTCTTATGTTCCAGAAGTTTCTGAAAGCTCGAACACCTTCAAGAAGGATCAAAGGAAGCTTTATATCGACGTTTTCATATTGTTCAGTTGACTTCTACTTGGTGCTGAATATTCTTAAAAGTGTGCCCTGATATTCTTGAATTCCTCAGACTTCTCGAGAGAGCTTCTCAAAGCAGCCAGTCATGGCGCGACCACACATGCGTCACTTGGCTTGAGCACCAAGGACCCAACATATGCTTCATTCTCATTCTGAGCATTGTAAACATGTGCTCGACTCACTCAACATTTGTTTGTCAAAGTACACTTACTGGTTGATAGATATGATCTGATTGTTCCAAATTCTCGAATTTTCCATTGTCCCACACCACATCCCTCTGAACCACCTACGTTCGGCTCAGCGTAACACTTGCTATCAGAGTGTATTGCCGCTGGAGGGGCAGCCAACAAGTTAACTGCCTCACGAAACCTTGCACGAGAGTCCTTAGTGCATCTCCACCATTTGGAAGATCACAGGCTTCACTACAAAAATGGTGAACAAAGCAAGCGCACCCGGCAACAAGCAACAGTCCCAATGAGGACTATGGTGATGGCGGATGAGCAGCGTACAAACAACAACGCTATCCACGCAAACCAGGTAGAAGTGAAAACTTTCGTGGTGAATGGTGCAGCACCGACGAACCCAACAGTCAATCCTGTGACAGACCCCTTTGAAATAGCAAAACCTTCCCCATCCCCC